>CAXHJY010001530.1:12500-165000 GCA_964016885.1 Eledone cirrhosa | reverse complement strand
ATAGTTACCTAGACACATATGACCTTAGCAACCTGTGCCCTACAAGACCAGCAAGAGGCAGACCACCTACCATTACCTCAATGGCCAAGAAAACCCACACAGATAGATGGAACGGGTGGACCAGAGCCATACGGACACCCGAAAACCACGATGAACTGAAAAAAATGATTGCACATGCGGTAGGGGCCAGCATAAAACTAACCCTTAAGGAACATATGTTCAAATTTAATGGAAAAACATATGCCCAAGAGGAAGGAGCAGCCATTGGTGTTAGCATTGCAGGCGAGATAGCTTATTCATGGTATGGTGGGACAGTAGACTTAAACTTAAACTTAAAGAACAATTAGAAGACCCCTTAACCCTGATAATGTACTCCCGCTACGTAGATGATATAAACATCGTAGTTAAGACACCCCCACTAGAGAACAGTCAGGAACTAGAGAAAAACACAATGGAAAGTATCCAGCAAATAGCAAACTCCATCCACCAGAGCATTAGAGTTACTATAGACTACCCAAGTAGACACCCCAACCATCGATTACCTGTACTAGACACAGAGCTCTGGTTAGATACCATTAACAACAAAAAACAAATCCTCGATTCCCATTATGCCAAACCCATGACTTCCAAACATCTGATCCACCGAAACTCGGCCATTTCGGACCATACCAAAATCAACATACTGATTGCGGATTTGGTACGGGTGATGAGAAATGTGTCCCGCATGTGCAACCCCGAAGAACTAGAGAGACACATACAACACTTCATCCACCGTATGCAGTTCTATGGCTACAATCAGAGAGATAGAATCAGAGTGTATAGAGGAGCCAGAACTAAATGGGAAAAAATGGTAAATAATGACATAAATGGGACCTGCCCCTTGTATAGGAGCAAATTTTGGAATAGAATAGAAAGAACTAGGAACAAGGCTAATAGAATAAACTCATGGTATGATAGCAATAAATACCAGAGTGTAATGTTCATCGATACAACCCCTAGAGGCGAACTAGCCTACAAATTTAGAAGGACCCTAAATAAACATAAACTCAATATTAAGATAGTAGAAAGACCAGGTACCTCCGTAAAAACACTTATTAGCAAGACATACCCTTTTCAAAGACCCTCATGTATAGATAAGAAATGTATAACCTGTAAAATAAGCCCCCATATTAACTGTAAAAGTAGAAATGTAGTGTATAGCATAAGATGTACTGAAGGACAATGTAGAGACAAAAATATAGTGTACATAGGTGAGACAGCTCGTAGAATAGGGGAACGGATAAATGAACACTGGCGAGACCTTCAAGATAATAAAGAATCATCTGTACTCTACCAACATGCTAAGATAGAACACAAGGGTAAATTAGAGAACATAGAAATAAAAATAGAATCTACACACAGAAAAGATGCAATGTTTAGACAAATTACAGAGGCAATAAACATAAAAGAATTACAACCAAAATTAAATAGAAAATATGAGTGGAACAGCAACATCACAACTTACAATTAAGGACAAAATGAAAACACACACACACATAGAACAAACAACCAACCAGTAACATGTAAATAAATAAATAAATAAACAAATAGATAAATGAACATAAACACACACAGACACCCGGATGTGGCGCATGCGCAGACTGAGCACACAACACACACACAGAAACAAAATGGCGTAGGACAGAACAAAGGAGAGGCACAGAAACAAAGAAAGGAATCCCCAGTCACTGAAGAGGTCACAGAGTGTGTGACGAAAGGACTATGACTATATATAAACAACTATCTGGTTGTGGAACCAACCAACCAACCAGAAATTTATAAATTTATAATTATATAATAAACTGAAGTGAAACTACTGGTGCGTGTGTTTCTTATTGGCAACATGACCCTCCAAAAGTATAACAATATCGGTTTCAACACACGATTTCAGATAAAGAATCTTGCTAAACAAATTCAGAAACGAAATATATATATATATATATATATATATATATAAATAAACGGAAAAAATCAAACGAAATTTCATTTCTCACTCTTAGTACGGTTGCTACTTAAATATAAGTATGTATACGTACATACATATATTTATACAGACGTACAGTAGTATGTATATTTATATACATACATGGACACATATATATATATATATGTACGTATGGATTCACCGAACATTTATTATAATACTCGGTGTGTTTGTAAACAAACATCCCGAATTAAGCCGTACAGTGTCTAGCAACCATCGTCGCTCGTTTGTTCAACACTAAAAAAGGAACGATGTACTTGTTTCAAACAAACGAGCAACGATGGTTGCTAGACACTACGGCTTAATACGGGATGTTTGTTTACAAACACACCGAGCATTATAATAAATGTTTGGTGAATCCATACGTACATATATATATGTGTATATGTATATATCTATACATACTACTGTACGTCTGTATACATATATGTATGTACGTATACATACTTATATATATATATATATATACATATGTATATGTGTATATATATATATATACATATGTATATGTGTGTATATATATATATACATATAAATATGTATATATATCTATATATATATATCATCATCATCTTTGTTTAACGTCCACTTTCCAGTCTACATGTGTTAGACGGGAGTTGTCCCACTTGAGGCAAGGTTGGTCGGTTGACCGTGACTCGCTCATATAGGACTACCTGGCAGGTTTTCTACGGCTGGATGCCCTTCCTAACACCAACCACATTTACAGTGTGGAACTGGGAACTTTTTACCGTATTACCTACACGGCCACATTACAGCGTGGACTGTCTTTTTTTCTCGTGACACCTACACGATCTCGATCTCATTTATCAGATTTATTTGGACTGGTTGTTGTGGTACCAACTCTATAGAGAGAGGATGGTGTTGGTGGGTGTAGGAGGATAGGGTAGGGGTAGTGGATTGGGGTGTATATTTGGTTAAGAGGTGCCTACTGACTGTCGGTTTCGCTTTGTACATAGGCAAGGCGGGTCTTCTGTATTACTGCGTAGCGCCAAAGATCTCAGTCCAGTGACATTGTCTTAGAGAGGTGCAAGTGTGTAAGGTCGGAATTTATCAAGTCGTCCCAGGTTTTTCTGGGTCTACCTACTCCGTAACTACCATCAATTTTGATCGCCCTGCACTTTTTATACAGCTGTCGTCTTTCATGCGCATCACGTGGCCATACCAACGTAATCTTCTCTCGAGTAAACAGCATCTGATCCCTCTTATTCCTAATTTCTCACTTAGTTCATTTATGCTTTGCCGTTCACGTATATTACTATTACACATCCAACGGAGCATGCATGCTTCGTTCCTTCCCAGTCTACGCAGGTCCTCTTCACGTAATACCCATGTCTCACTGCCATGTAGCATTGCTGTTCGTATACAAGCATCATACAGTCTGCCTTTCATTTTTAGAGAGAAACCTTTTGTGGCCAACAGCGGTATAAGCTCTCTGAACTTGTTCCATCCCGTTCTGACTCTGGCTACTGTACTTTCAGAACACCCTCCACCACTGCTGATTTCGTCACTCAGGTAACGGAAAGTGTCTACTATTTCTATAGATGTGTTGTTTCCTTTAACAAGACACTTTATTTCACATCGATCCAGTTTACTCAGGTGTAGAAATGAGATGATAGGACTGGGGTCCCTAGCATTCCACTGCAAAGTGGTCGTGGAAATGTCACGGCAAAAAAGCACCCAGCCCACACTGTAAAGTGGACGTGTAGGCGCCACGGAAAAAAATCACCGACCATGCCCTTCCTAACACCAACCTCATTTACAGTGAGATTGGTGTTAGGAAGGGCATCCAGCTGTAGAAATCAAGCCAGAATCAGTTCCCATCCCGCCCTTGCAAGCAGGGAAAAGCGAACGTAAAATGATGATGATATATATACATATATATGTACATTTATATATATATATACATATATATAAGCATTTCTTCTAACTTTAATTTTATAACTAATTGTATATGGTTGACCGTATATTTAATCGATTTCCACGTGCTGTTGAAATGTTGGGTAAATATTCTATGGCGGTTAGCCGCGAAGAGGTTGCTGTCGTTTATTTATTTACTATTTCTTCATAGGTACCTTTTAATCTTATAGCCTGGTCTAATTGATCTTTTGCGTGGTTAATTATGCTAATTGAGAGAGGAAATGGTGTATATATATTATCAAATGATTCTAAGGACATACTTGATAGTATATTGCTCTGATTATTTAATTTATTAATTCTTCATTGAGCCACATCGTGAATGGTTGCCAAAACACATATATATATGTGACTTTGTCTAGTTTGTGTATATGTAAATGTAAATCTTTATATTTAATAATCTCCCATAAGGTCGAGATGCAATTTGGGCAATATTAGGCTGCGCTTTCTAGCAACCAACTCACTCGCCGTAAGCAACCAATCACATTTTTTCTGACTTGACCACTGCCACGTCACAGTTCTTAGGCATGATGAGTTCGAAGCTCGAGATTTTATCCTTAATAGGATATATCAAAATGCGAACGAAACCCGAGGGTAGGGACATGATCCTGGTATGTGTATAAGCATTTCTGCTAACTTTAATGTTATACCTAATTGTGTATGGTTGATATATTTATATCGATTTCCACATGCTGTTAAAATGTTGGGTAAACATTCTATGGCGGTTGGCCACGAAGAGATTGCTGTCGTTTATTTATTTACTATTTTTTCATAGGTGCCTTTTAATTTTATAGCCTGGTCTAATTGATTTTTTGTGTGGTTAATTATGCTAATTGGGAGTGGAAATGGTGTATATATATATTATCAAATGATTCTATGGACATACTTTATAGTATATACATATATATGTATATATCTATATATATATATATATATATATATATGTGTATGTATATTAATTCAATATATATATATATATATATGTATATATATATGTGTATATATATACATATATATGTACATATATATATATACATATATATGTATATATATATATACATATATATATCTATATCTATGTATATGTATATATATATATATGTATATATATATATATATATGTATATATATATATATATATATGTATATATATATATATGTATATATATATATGTATATGTATATATATATATATATATATATGTATTTATATATATACATATATATATATATACATATATATGTATATATATATACCGTCTAACCCATGCTAGCGTGGAAAATGGACATTAAACGAAGAGGATTATGATAATGATGATGTCTATGTATATATATATATACATGTATATGTACCTATATATATATATACATATATATATATATATATATATGTATATATAGATGTATATGTACATATATATATATATACATGTATATGTACATATATATATACATATATATGTCTATCTATATATGTACATATATATAAAACCCATGCTAGCGTAGAAGATGGATGTTAAACGAAGATGATGATGATGATGATATATATATATATACATATATATGCCTAAGTACAAAGCGAAACCTGCAGTCAGTAGGTACCTCTTAATCAAATATACACCTCTATTCCGCTACCTCAACTCCCCCCCTCCGCTACCCCCATCAGTACCACCGCTTTCTCTGTAAAGTTATGTGGGTACCCCAACATCCAGTCCTAAATAAATTAGGTTGTGTAGGTGTGACGACAAAAAAACACACAGTCCACGCTGTAATGTGGCCATGTAGGTAACACGGTAAAAACCTCCCAGTCCACAATGTAAATGTGGTTGGTGTTAGGCAGGGTCATCCAGCCATAGAAAACCTGCCAGACAGGCCTATACGAGCGAGACGACCAATCTTGTCTCAAGTGGGATAATTCCCGTCTAAACCCATGCTAGCATCGAAGATAGACGTTAAACGATGATGATGATGATGATATGTACATATATATATATAAGATGAATTCAGTTTTCTAGATGAAAACTTTCAGGCTCATTCGTATGTTAACTGCAACAGTTGCCAAGATTATAGTCAAATTGTACTAACTCATCGGTAGCATCAACAGTCTGGCATTCTATTTTTTCATTGATCTCACATTTACTGTCATTTTGTTTTCAAAATATCTTAATTCATTAACCTACTTGAGTGTCTGCCCTGCTACTTAACTTGGAGAAACGTAGGCCTTGATTGCAGAAGACAGCAAACACTGGAAATGTATTGCGTATGCTCCAATGGATGTGTGATGTTAGTATGCATAAATAATATAACAGAGCTGATGTGAGTCAAAACCTTGGTGTAAGAGGAATTAGATGTAATGTGCAAGAGAGAATATGGCATTGGTATAGGCAGGTAATATGTGAGGCAGATAATGACTCTATAAAGAAAGGCAGCAAAATTTCAGTTGATGGAACACATGTAAGAAGTAGACCTATGAAGATATAGGATGAATATGTGAAGACCAACATTAAGAAACTAAACCTCATAGCTCAGATGACAATTAACTGTGAGGATTGACACAATGTGATGCAGGAGAAGACATGCCTATTAACTTTAATAATGGTACCTGGCCTATTAAAGCCCCTTTCAGTATCACCCTTTAGTAGCTATTCTCACCATTACTATACACCCCATCCCATTTATGCTCCTCAAGATCAACCCTTAGTAACTATCCTCATCATCATAAGAAACCACTTTAACCTTATTCATGATCACACCTTCCCCTATACATTCCCGAAACACAAGGCAAAACCCTTAATTAGCTAGTATTATTACAGTACTCCCAAGCTATTGGAGGTCACATCACACTTTTTAACTCATACACCCATGACATTATGCAATTTTATTTTTCTACCAAGCCTCCATAAGTTAGCGAAGGCTCTTGATTAGTGTCAATGATCAACAACCTTTCTAATGCTGGTGTCAAAGAAAATGCACCCAGTACACCTTGTTGGGAGGTTGGAAATATGACGAGCATTCTGCTTTAGAAACAATGTCAAAAGGGTGGAGCGAACACCTCTATTGCGCCTAAGGCAGGACAACATTGCTAGTATTAGTGATCTACATTGTAAACACAAATATATGACAACATTTCTAGTTCTGGTACTATTATAAAATGCACTCAATAGAGTGCAGGAACATATGTAAGCAAGATGCAGGCTCCTGACGCTTCTGGGCATTCAGTAGAGAACAAGTATGTATGTAAGTGAAATGCAGGTCTCCAGCTAATCTGAGAGGTATCATTATTTATAACACGAGGTTGACTTTGCCTTTCATCCTTACGGGGTCGATAAAATAAAGTACCAGTAATGCACTGGTTAATTGCTGGCCTTGTGCCTAAAGTAGAAACAATTATTTATAACACAAGGGTGGTGGATTGGCAGTATTGGTAGAGGGTCGGACACCATGCTTTGACGTATAGAGTTACGGCCCTTGCCATTCTGAGTTCAAATCCCGCCAAGGTTAACTTTGCCTTTCATCCTTACGGGGTCGATAAAATAAAGTACCAGTAATACACTGGGTAATTGCTGGCCTTGTGCCTAACGTAGAAATAATTATTTATAACACCTTTTGTTCAAACAGATGTTATACCGACACTATACCAGAAGAGCAAACCATAGCCAATGGCTTAAGGTCCTTTGGGTTATTCCTTCTCCTTCAACTTTATAACACCCTTCTTAGAATTCTTGCTGTTCTCAGCAAGGCTGTTTTCTGCTATTATTATTATGTGGATTGGTAGTATCGGTAGAGGGTCGGACGCCATGCTTTCCAGCATAGTTACGTCCCTTTGCGGTCTGAGTTCAAATCCTGCCGAGGTTAACTTTGCCTTTCATCCTTACGGGGTCGATAAAATAAAGTACCAGTAATGTACTGGGTATTTGATGGCCTTGTGCCAAAAGTAGAAAGAATTATTATTATTATTTTCATTTTAATATTTATTACTAGTCATCATTGTTATTTCTCAACACTTGTTTCAGTTTCATATATTGTTGCCATTGTATCAAAATGATGTTCATTGACATTTTATCTTATTGAATCAATACCATCAGCAAAAGAAAGATTACTGACTTCCCAATTTCCTTCTCTAACATTTCATTCTAAAGCTCATGAACATCTATAATTATGTATTCACAAAACACAATGAGAAGACCTGCTGACAGAACACACCTATGTTTGACACCATCTGTTGTTTTAAACTAGTTACTTAGGGAATTTAGAAATGGAACCACACATAGCCAAAAGATTTTGTAAAATCAATAATGTTGTGGTAAATGTTTGACTGGTGTTTCTTTTAATGTATCTGTAAGAATAAAATTACAAATGAGCCTAACAAAGATTCTAACTTCTACCAGCCTTTCTTTCACTAAGTATCATTTTTAATTGGTGGGTTTCATTCAAACAATTACCACATGCTTGGATAGCCAATTAAATTAATTGTACAGTTGAATTTCCACTTTTTGGTCTTTCCTTTCGTTGGTAATAGAATGAAGATCAATTCTGTAGATTTGCCTAGCCAGTAAGTAAGGGACTATTAAAAATAGGTTTTTCAAAGCATCACAGTGGCTCATTAACCCTCTTTCTTTAACATTTCCTCATTTATGTTATCCAGTCAAGATGATTAATTGCATTTTAGTTTCCCATCTCCTTCTGTAATGATTTCTGGCTTTTGTTATATATTAAAGAGAATTTCCCCTCTTCATTGTTTTAGCAAACCATTCTCCACCATTATTTTGTGGTCGCTGTAATGATCATCATGACATCCTCTCCATTTATTTGGTATGTTATTTGCTTTGATTTATTTATCTTCAATAATTTGAAATCTAGATATTCACCCTCTGGTTCAATCTTCAACCAATTGATATGATTTATTGTATGATTTTTTCTTTTTTTTTCTGATATATGACGTGAATCTATGTATCATTTGCTACCCTAAGTTCTTCATGTTTCTATTGGCTACTCTGTTTGATTTCTGCTTTTACATTTACATATCAATTCTCTTTCAGATGTCTTCTTTCGTCAACATTGATAAATATATTTCCATTCATCCAATAATTTTTGACTTCCTTTCATCAAAAATTATCTTCACTGTTGCTATTTTTATTCAAAGGCTCTTGATAATTATTGAAGATTTTCAGTTAATAAAATTAAAGGTGTGAATATTTCTCCAATCTAGGCATTAAATTCTGTGATTTTCAGGTCTTTAAATTTTTAAAGATGATATTTTATTCTGGCATTTTAGTTTTCTTAATTGATTTGAGCTTAACTTCCATTGTCATTATTAAAGTCTGTCATCATTGATTATATTGTTTATTAAGATGTTGTATTGCTTAGCTATCTATGTCATCCTACATAAACTACTGGACACCCATTAACAATATATGACTGTATTTAAGGTATTTTATGCACTATTAAAAATACAAACGTTTTATGTTTCATTTTCATCACATTAAACCATATTTCATATACATCATCTCCTATTTTATTCTCCACAATATGTCTGTTTTATTTCAGCAATCCCTATATATATTTCAGAAATATCTCTCTATCTCATAAGGTAGTAATTGTACTATTTATACATTCCATGATCTAACTACAAAGGAATTTTCACAGTTTTAATAGAGGATGAGATCACATTTATCATTCCCTAACAATTTATCCTGTTGTAGTGACCCCTAGTGGTGAAACCCAGAACTCATTAGAGTTACATCCGACGTTAGTGACCCCTAGTGTCACCTACAAGAAGTAATCGGAGTTACACCCCCTTTGGGACTATATATTGAGACCCCCAGAACATTCTCTCTTTTTTGCTCCTTCACTCTGATTAGCGATGTAGCAGCCCTGGAGATCGGAACTGATTTCTCCCACGACAAGTGTGGAGGCGAAGACCTAACTACACCAGTGAACATGTAAGAGTCTTCTTTCACCAAGCATAAACTCCAGCACAAACTTTGGTCTCAATCATTCAGCTACCTGAAACATCAACAAACTCTGTAATCTCCGGGAACTTATATATTGTTCTCTTTTGACTTCCATGAAGTAAACCTATCTACAAACAAATTAAACCAACCTTTCATGTTATTTCTAAAATAGTAGTAATTTATATATATATAATACCAATTTTCTAAACTGTTAACTACTGAGTTTGGCTGCTGCATCATCCACTGTTTCAATACATAGGTAGCCAGGTGGTATTTGTTCCCTCCTCTAAGTATAGTTAGCCATTGATTTTTCTGTGGGAGACTCTTCTGTAATTTGCTAAACTTTATTTTTAACCCTGCTATACTAAATTAACTGGAATGGTTTATTTGCTGATTACATGATCAAGGGGTAGAATGTAATGGCATTGATCATACTCTAGTAAACATCCCAATATAAATGAGATTTCCCTTTATATTGTATGTAATTTTAATTGATTAGATATGTTGTTTCGTTATATTAAAATGTGTTAGCCCCATCCCTGTGTTACCCCCACTTTACTATGTGCTCATCATACAGAAAGCAACCATGAAAATGCTCCACAGACATTGTTTTAAATTGCCTGGATTTTTTAAATTTAAATATACGCTGACACTTTTAGGTATATATCAATGGTTTAATGAAGAGGTCTAATAAGACCAAAATATGTCTGAAGTTGTCACCATACTTGCTTTTAATCAATTGGATGCTTAAGTGTCATCCTTATTTCTTTAAGAAGAGCATCGTTGACATTCATGGAATTCCTTTGTATTACAGTCCCACCCTTGCAAGCAGGGAAAAGCGGACGTAAAATGATGATGATGATGATGATGATGATACAGGTGCAATTTGATTGAAAAACATTTGGTGATAAGAGTTTACTATATTAAATATGCTAACTTCCATTTACCGATATACTCTTCTTGCAGAAAGCTGCTGGGCATTTTCCTGTATCATTATTAGAAGCCTTTCATCCTTACGGGGTCGATAAAATAAAGTACCAGTAATGCACTGGGGTAATTGCTGCCCTTGTGCGAAAAGTAGAAACAATTATTAGAAATAAACAGGATTGATTTGATATTTATATGGTATCATTTAGAATTTATAACCATTATCTTCTCAGTTATATTTCAAACAGTACAGGTGGTAGTGTTTAAAATCTGACATATTTCCAATTTGTTAAGGCAAATGATGAGGCCAGCAAATTATATCACAATATTAATACACCTATTTATCCAGTTTAAGCAAAAGCTTAATATCATGTGGTGTTTGCCATTAGAGGATATATTTACTTCAGAAAAATAGTACTAAAGTGAAAAAGAGTATTCTTAAACATTGATGAAATTTTACATATATTGTTAAAATATTTAACCATGGGTCATAATTTATATTATCAATTTCCTATTCATAAGTAAAATAATCCAATACAAGATTTGATAATTCAAGTCTGTTTTCTTAGAATAAAATTGTTTTCTTTTTTCTCTTTCATCCATTAGTCAGATTCTTATATTTGAAAAACATTTAATAACAGAGTTTATGGCTAAAGGTATTCTTCATTTCAAGTAGATGTTATTGAAATTTGTTTTCTAAATGTTGATTTTACTTTATTTCTATTATACTTATCAACAGATAAGGAATAGGAAACAATAAACAAATATTAAGCAAAATAGAAATGTGAGAATTATCAGTATAATCATCATAGTTATTCTTATAAGTATCAAATAGTTATAATTCATTAACTTTACAGAAACCTTATATAAACTAAATATGTATTTACAATTTTACACATGTTTTCATATAAATATGACTTGAATTCCACTTCAGATTTAGTTAGATTTATTGTTAGAGGCAATTCAGCTACCTATAACGTTTTCCATTTCTATATTCTGTATTCCATTTCTACACATTCATTTTCGTATCTTTTATTTCATTTCAACACAACAGATTAAAACATCTTTATCGAAGAATTACTAACTTTCTTTTATCAAAAACTCTCAGGTGTTATTATTATTCATTCAAAAGCTCTTGTTAATTCTTAAAGATTTGCTTCCAATAATATTGCCTAAACAGTAAATTTTACATTTAAGTTATATATTCTTGCATTTAAATATTTCAGTCTCAACTTTTTTCTCAACTATTTCTGGCAGTTCTTCCATTTAATGTACCTCATCCAATACTAGGGAAATATCATCAGCATACACAAGATTGAATAATACCATTGATGGTATACACCTGCTTCCCCTTAGTTTGAAGATAATTCTTCCAACTTGCCATCTATAGCTTGTCTCATTATATAATCAAATAGAATTGTGAAGTTGATAAGGGGTCAATGAATCATCCTGTAGCTGTTCTGCAAGAATATCAGGATGGTCTCCTATCTGGGGACAACACTCTAGCTCTTGTATCCTCATATAGCAAGGTCATTGCATTTACAAACTTATCTAGTATTCCATAAGCACAGATGATTTTTATAATCGTATATCTGTGAATGCTGTTGAGGGCATTTTTGTAATCAACAAAAAGAAATACTGCTTTTAGGTTGTTTCATTTGTCTCCTATGATTTTTCCTGGGAGAAAGTATATGAGATGTAATTGATCATTATTGTCTGCAGTCATTTTGATTTGGTCATAGATTTGGCTCAAGATGTGGTTGGTTTCTATTTAGTACCATTTCATAGGGATTTTTTATGTAATTGATCTTAAACTTATACTTTGGTAGCTTAATGTAAAATCCAGGTATTCAGACTTAGGCAGAGGTAGTATATGAATTTCTGAGAACTTTCTATCAAAACTTTATTTTAATTGGCATAAAGTTACTAGACATAAAATAAAACATGACAATGACAATCCTATCAGATGTCAACAATAAGAGGGTTGCAGTTATATAACATTATTAACATGGCATAACAAAAACCAGGCAGCATGTTGGGTCTTAGCTTGATGATTAGCACACAAGCAGAAAAGACACTAATGGATATTTAATAATAAAATAATCATATCGGAGTTGCCTACTTCAAACACAGCCCATTCCATGTGATTGCTTTTGTTATTATGAACAAAGATTGGGAGGACTCAAGCATTCAACATCATAATTCAAAACAACAAGGTAGCAGTAAAAGATAAACTAGTACAATATCTATAGAATTATTCCTGATATGCTGCATTATTTTAACTGCATTTTAGTTGATTAAAAACATTATTTAGCTTTCTAGATTATGTATATTCTATGTGCAGAAAACCTTTCTGAGAAAATTTCCATGCACTTATAAAAAGAAGTCATAGTAAATAATGTGTAGTGAAAAATTGATTTCGGATTCATATGGTATCAGAGAATTTAGGGTTATCATTATCTCAATTATACTTTAAGAAATGTAAGTGGGGAGATTAACATTTAACCTATCCAGAATCTCTTTAGATAAATGAGAAGAGAAGCATTATCTGACCACAGCATTAATAGATACACAATCAAATTTAAGTAAGCTTAATATCATGCTTTTTTTTGCCATTAGGTAATATGTTTATTGCAGAGAAATGGTGGTAAAAAAAGAATGTTCTAAATATTAATATGATTTTATGTATAGCAATAAAATATATAAACATGCGTAGTAATTTCCATCATTAATTTCCTGTTGATAAGTAAAGTAATACATATAAGATCCCATGATTGAAGTTTGTTCAGATTATTGATATAGAATCACTTTTTTTCCTTTTCTCCATTAGCCAGTTACTAATATTTGAAAAATATTTAACAACTAAATGTATTGCTAAAGGTATTCTTGATTTCAAGTAGATCAAGCATTAGTAATTTATTTTCTAGATATTGATTTTTCACATCTGTTATACTTATCTTTTAAAAAAAAGGGTGGTAACAAAATTCTAAGCAAAATAATAATAATGTGAAAATTATCATCATCATTATAGTTATCTCAATTATCATTGTTATCAGTATCAAATGTTGTCTGATGAGGGTTTTTTTAATTTATTTATTAACTTTGCAGAAATTGTATGAAAACTAATTCTGTATTGCTGATTTACATTGGTTTTTTTCTCTATAAGCATAACATGAATTATACTTCAGATTTAGTTAGGCTTATTGTTAGAGGCAGTGGCAGTTGATCTACCTATTACTTTAAATGTGAATTATTGATAGCATCTACCTTCAACCAGATAGTGGGAGAAGAAATCGACAAAGTACTTATCATAATCATCATCATTACATTCTTTTCTTATGCTTGTATGGGTACTCAACAAAGTCATGTCTTAATATTTCTTTGCCATCTCTTTTGTGAGTTTTGGTATCTTGAGATCAGCTTTCACTACTTTTTCGCATGCTTCCTTGGTCATCATCATCCATGGCTTACTTCAACTTTAAACTCTTAATACCTCTTAAACTGCCTTCTCTCTTGTATGTCAAACCCAGATTTTCAAACTTGTTTGTGCCTTGTCATTGATGCACACTAACATTTGACATTCAGCAAATCATGTTTGCTTCATTTCTTTCCTACTTTCTGACATCCTGTGCCTTTTTCAAGAATTTCTTTGACGTCTTTCTCTATACCTTTAGTTGCAAACACCACACTTCCTTGTTATGTAAATTGAAACTACGTTAATGGTTTCTCTACATAATTGATAATTGAATCAAAATCCTGATCAAAAGAATAGAATAAAGCTGCATTTATGGTTTGATAATATATCTTCAAAACATCAAAATATATTACACAATAGCTAGTACTATATCTATTGTTATATATGAAATGAATATTGACAAAGTAAGCAAAATGACACATCATGTATATAACCAAATGAGTTTTTATAATATCTATTAATCTCTATTGGTAACTTTGTGGTTACATCTATAATTTTTTGCTTTGAAATTATTTTATTTAAAAATACTCTTACTATGAATATTAATTTATTTGGAATTGACACAATGCCAATTTTCACTTAAAAAATTAATGCAGTTAATGGTAAATGTGCATTATTGTATGTTAGTGGATGTGTGTAGGTGATAGTCGATTTTATAGTTGTTTAGCACCAGGTCACTTCTGATTTAGTAGGCACATGATGAGTTTGTCCCAGCCTTGACCCTGTCATTTTAGTTTTGAACATATTGTATCTAGGACTGCATTATCTATGTCCTTCTAATGAAGGTAAGGCACAATTCAAGAGAGATTTATCAGTGGGCTGAATGAGCACATGTTGGTTCCCTCATTGTCTTGTGAGGCAGAAGATAGACTTAGAAAGCTGGAGTTTGGAACGTTTGGTATAGTAAAGCAACTCCCTTAGACTGGAAATATATGATAGTGAGTTTAAAATAGCACAGCCATATTAATAGAGGCTGTTTAGGCAAAATGTAGACAGCGTGTGATAGGGGTCTTTTTAAAACGTTTGTTAGCAAAATTTCATTTGTCAGTTTTTATCCATACTGGAGAGGTTGTGAATGTATGCATATACATATCTGTGTCATTGTGTGCTTATTATAGACCCAGCAATGTTCGAGAGATGGGCATATTTCTATAATAAAACGTTTAGCATATGTTCAGAAACTAATGATTTTTCTTATTGTGTAATGATATTTCTTATTGTGTAATGATATTTCACTTGCTGAGATTCTCTTGAGTATGGCATGGAAGCCTTTATAAGTAAATATTAAAGACTACTAGGCCTAACACCTATAAGAAGTGTGATGGTATGAATTTTGCATTAAAATCAAATGAGATGTGATGTTGTATGTTTCTTTCTTTACGAATATTATTTTGGTATTGGGAGAGTGACAAACAGATCAAAACTCATTTTCTGAGAAGAAATAACATTATTTGACTGATAGATTTGATGGACATTATATAAATGGTATCAATGATGTGGAGTAGTTAAATGGCACATACACTCAGTGTAGATTTAAGCTACCCAATATATATTTAAATTCTAGATATACTTCCAAAAATCCCTTATATGTTATCAAAAGTCACAGTGAGGCAATAAATGTCCCTGTATACTGAGGTATCAAATGATTGCAAAATTACAATATTTTATCTCTACTACTAAAGATAGTTTGGTGATTGTATTCCAAATTGAGATCAAGACATGAAAGATTCAAAATCCATAGAAAATAATGTAAGATCTCTTTCAATCCAAAATGTGTTCAAAATTTATTTTCTTTTTTTCAGGCACACTTGAATGGGAATTAGAGGGAAATTTATGAGATGAAAATAGATATCATCATAATCATTACACCATCAGAATAAAGCAATCATAAAGAATCTTAAAAGTAAAAGGTATTAATGGTGGTGAAAAGGGTGTGGTGGGAGATTAATCACTTGTGTAAGCATTGGAATGGTGTAAGATCAGGTTTTTTTGATTTGTTGTCATAAAATTTCCTTTACTATGTGTTTTAAAGTAAGGGGAACTACATGCTCTAATAAATACAATCTACAGAAGTGGGGGGGGGGGGGATCACTGAACATGCTGATCAAAATGCTTTAAACAAATAATAACAAGAAGGAAAAAGAACATGAAAATAAAATTATTGATCTAGTTGTCTGAAAAATAGTAAAATTTATGGTGTAAAAAGGATAAAGAATAATCTGACATATACCAGATAGCTTTTATCACTAAATGACCTAAAAATGTTGATTTTATATAATAATCTAGAATATTGATCTTAAATAAAGCTATAGCAGGCTTTTTTTTTTAATTAGATAATGAAGTAAAAAGCTTGGTAGTGTATTATTTTGCAGTATATCATAAAATCATGTAATAAAAATAGTTATCATACAATTTTTGTAATTATTTAAATGTAGTATGTAAATTGGGTAACCAAAACAAAATGCAAATTTGTCACTAGTCAAAAGAAAGTGATGGCTCTGTTGTCTTAGTTCTAGTTGTTTAAACTTAGGTCAGATCTAATTGATCAAATCTGACTGGCGATTATATACAGTGTGTGTGTTTATCACAAATGTTTCTACACACATACACATGCATGCACATATATGGTTGTGTGGTTAAGAGGTTTGCTCCAGAATCACACTTTCTCGTTATGCATATCTGTGTGGGCTCCTTGACAAGTGCCTTGCATTATAACCCTGGATTAAGCAATAACTTGTGGGTGAATTTGGTAGAGAGAAGCTGTAGGAAGAATGTCATAT
Source organism: Eledone cirrhosa (assembly GCA_964016885.1). Classification (NCBI taxonomy): domain Eukaryota; kingdom Metazoa; phylum Mollusca; class Cephalopoda; order Octopoda; family Eledonidae; genus Eledone; species Eledone cirrhosa. Next base: position 147,906 of record CAXHJY010001530.1, on the reverse strand, counting down.
ATTTATATCATCATCATTTAACATCCATTTTCTATGCTTGCATGGGTTAGATAGATTGTCACATTATGAGACGAGTCAAGATTGAAGACCACATCATGCTTGTACAGATCTGTATTTCGGCTTGGTTTCTATTAGCTTACAATGTGGATTGGCTGCTTCTGTTTTTGTTGCACTGGATCAGAATACAGGGTGGACTTTGTGCTTTTCCTCATGGCAACGACATTATGGCAGATCTGATGTCGAGTATATCCAGCTTTCCTGGGTTTGGCACATAGGGTGTATCAGAGATGGGGATGGGCAGGTAAGCAAATTCAACATTAGTTAGGTGTGTAGAATATTTAGCAGGTGAGAGGAGGGTGTTAAGATGGGTGATAGTGGATGGAAGTGTGGAAAGAGGAGTGGGGAAGACTAGTGTTTCCTTTACATATTTGTTTCATATCATTTTTGTCCATTGGAAAGCAGGTCTTCTGCAGAACAGCATCATGTGAGAGGCCTTTATCCTGTGCCATCCTGTTTGTGAGGTTTAATTGGGCAAGGTCAGCTTTTATCACTTCATCCCAAATTTTCCTTGGTCTTCCTCTTCCATAGTTACCATCGACTTTGAATGCCCTGCACATTTTTATACAGCTGTCATTTTCCCTTCGCATAACATGTCCAGACCACCACATTCTCCTCTCCTGTAGGCATCTATCCTCAATGCCTAGCTTTACTCAGTTCACTGATGTTTTGTCGATCATGTACACTATTATTAAACATCCATCAGAGCATGTAAGCTTCATTTGTTTCCATTTTTTGTAAAACCTCTGCACATATTGCCCAAATCTAACTTCCATGCAGCAATGTTGTTTGTACACATGCTTCATACAATTTATTTTTCATTTTGAGGAAAACATCTTTTGTAGCTAGCAGTGGTAGTAGCTCCCTGAGCTTTTGCTATCTTGTTCTCACTCTAGCCACTGTACTTTCAGGACACCCACCTTCACTGCTAATTTTGTCCCATAGGTAATAGAAACTATTAACTACTTCTATGAAGCCATCTGGACATTTAAAGGAACTTGTTTCCTGTGAATCGACCAAATACAAAGCCTATATTTTTCACTAGCCTGCCTGAGATCCCACTACATCACTTGTGTACCCATAGTTGGCATTAAGAATATAGGATAGATTTTCTACCTACTCCTTTCCTGCATACTGCATAAGTATGAGATAGTCTGCAAGAGAACCTCATGGAAATGCCCCTTCAGTTCATCTGCAAGCCAAGCTTATATTGCATTTATAGAGAATACCATAGACTACTCTAAGCTTAATTATACTATCACAAATTTTGACTACCTCGATTACCTTATCTATGCATTCCACAGCCAATAGTTATGCCTACACTACCTATGTTGTCATTTTTATTTACCAAGAACTTGTATCTAAGTTCCTTGCTCATGAACAGTCTAGCTGAAGCACCTCTCTATCGTACCTCATGCATACATATCCATTGAAACATCTCTTAAAACTTCTCTGGACTGACCTTTCATTGTACTGACACATATATGTGTATAGGTATCACAAGAAAAAAACACAGTCCACGCTGTAATGTGGCCATGTAGGTAACATGGTAAAAAGTTCCCAGTTCCACACTGTAAATGTGGTTGGTGTTAGGAAGGGCATCCAGCCGTAGAAATCCTGCCAGATAGTCCTATATGAGCGAGACACGGTCACCCGACCAGCCTTGCCTCAAGTGGGACAACTCCTGTCTAACCCATGCTAGCGTGGAAAATGGACGTTAAACGAAGATGATGATGATGATGATGTGTGTGTGTGTGTATGTAAATATGATTGTTGATTACCTTAACCAATAAACAAAATACATAGAAAACTCTGTAAACCAATCCCTGATCTGCACTCAAAACTCATGTTAAGCCTACCTCGAACTTCATTACCAATTTTGTAAACCATCAACCTCATCAGCCAGCAAAGGGGAAGACAGTCATTATCAAACTATAGCTGTCATATTACATAGTTTTTGTATAATAAAACTATTATTATCTGCAGTAACTACAACTACATTATGTAATTGAATGTGCTCCACCTTCTTATGCATCTCAACTATAAACTTCCCCAAACTAACCATCAAGACAAAATAAGCCCCCAAAACATTTAGTCTATCGATATTACACCATGCACTGGGAAGCTTTTATCAGAAAATCTATGACCCATACAACTAAACAAGAAAAAAAACTATTATTGAAATGGTTATTATTGAGATGGGGATATGGAAAAGCAATATAAAATCAAGCACATAATTCAAACTACGTTATAAACATACACATATGTAAATACTAATGTAAATACACAAATAAGATCAAAATAAGCAATGGAGGACTGCAAAATTATTCTACAAAATCAAACTTACTTGAATATTTTTAAATATCCTATCCCATGAAAACTGGCCTGCTGTCTGGTAAGCATAAATAATTAGGAATAAATGAATAAAAAAAGAACCAAAGACAGGAAGGAAAGAAAGTTAGATTATTTTGTCTCCCCACCAACCCCCACTCCTCTCAATCATAGCCATATTGCAAATTTCAAAGTGCCTGAATGCCAACTGTAAGAAATAGGGAGAGTAAAAAAGAAAATAAGGAAAGGAAATTTGGTCACTTGTTTAGACATCACCCCCACACACACTCCCACCCTCATCCCATCACAAACTCGAGAGGTGGATAACTGAAATGACATTAAAAACATTAAAATTGAATAGGCCAATGGCTGAAATAATTGTTTCTACTTTAGGCACAAGGCCAGCAATTATCCAGTGCATTACTGGTACTTTATTTTATCGACCCCGTAAGGATGAAAGGCAAAGTCAACCTCGGCGGGATTTGAACTCAGATCGTAAAGGGACGTAACTATGCTGGAAAGCATGGCGTCCGACCCTCTACCGATACTGCCAATCCATGAAATAATACCTGTCATGACTGCCCATAAGAGAATTCATACCTCTTCCCTAATCATGATGTGCCTACAACTAACTCAAATCTTACTACCTCAATAAAAAAAAACAACATATAAAAATAAAACAAAAATATGATCCTTCCTATTGCTTAGCCATACACTTTCCCATTGTAAACTGGAAATAACTCAGGACTTTCTCTGAATCTCTCCTTTAATACCAAGGCTATGACAAAAATATTATACCAGAAATGTTCTGTCATATCCCTCTCTCACCATGCGTTTCAAACGTTTTCTAACATCTTCCACAAAATCATTTATCTAGCTACATATACTACTATATCCTATAATTTGACTGGAAAACACATATCCCATTAACACATGCATACATACATATATAAATACATACATACATTCATTCATACTTGCTTACATACATACATGCTTACATACATACATAACTAGTGCAATCTGTTGCTGTACTTGACAAAAGACAAATAATTTGTTCAGTGAAAGACATTAATTCACATCACTGATTGTCATCTATTTCCAAGGCACAATTGAAAATGTCTTGAGAAAAGGGGTCATCAGTCTCTTCCAAAGAGTGCAGCTGCAGAAATAGCCAACATATACACAAAGCTATTGTGTTGTCTTGACTAATATTGATTATATCTTATATTTTTATATATCTTTCTCTTTGTTATAAATTCATATCTTTGTGTGCATATGTATGTGTGTTATGTGTCTGTTCAATATGTGACTAGTTCATTTAATTTCCTCATTGCCCTTTCACCCTACTTATCTTTCTTGTTATTACTGGTATCAAGATTATTTTCAGATAGCCAGACATTATATATATAATAATTCATCTATCAATGATTATTTCTTTATAGTGATACATTTATAGAAGAACTGCAACAAAATGGATAAGAAAATTGGATCTGAAAGAAGAATGCTATGATAAATATGAAAATTAATTTATTTAACCAGAAATAAAACTTGAAAATATTCTTATTCTTAAGGAGGGGTTGTAGAAACACTGGCAGACTAGTTAAGATATTTGGAGTCCTGTCTCTTAAAATGGATTTCGCTAAAATAATCCATCATATGAGACAAGTGAATGATTTGTTAGGATATTAATAGATCAAGGAGTCAAATTTTGCTAAAAGCATATTACTCTATATACCTATCTCACTAGCTAAATCTTTGCAGTTAAGTGGCTTGTTTTAACATTGACACATAACCATAGAAGGCTGGGTCAAACATTTATGCCATCATCTGAAATTGCAACACTGTTTTCAAGCCCTCAAGCACGAGAAAATGGATATAAATACTTCAATTCAGTTATTTTATTGCCATAGTTATACAAATCGCACACAAATGTTTGTTGTTTATATTACCATTTTTCCTTGAAATATCAGACAATCGGTCTATACGTCATCAATTAATGTCTATCTTCCGCGCTAGCATGGGTTAACAGTTGACACTTCACATCCTCTTTGTTTTTTTTAATATTTTGGCTTGAACCTTTGAATCATTTATGAGTTGCATTTTGTTTTCTCTAAATACTCTTAGCAACTTCACCTGCATTTATGTTTAAATGATAAGAAAACATTTAGCTAAATTAATCACAGTTATTGCCCAAACAGTCTAGCAAAATAATGGACTCATACATATCATAGCAATTCCAAATACAATAACTGGTGCTTTTAAATTGTGAGTCTTACTTGATATTTGGCATCTATTGAATGTTAGGATTACAGACAGACTATAGAAAATAGCATACACATATTTTGCACACGTAGAAGGAATTTTTGTTTTTGTGTGAGATGTCATCAGTCAATTCTACACAATTCTTTACCTCTGAGTGTGTGTGTGCCTGCATGTGTGTATGCATGCCTGTGTGTGGTGTGTGTGTGCACTAGTGAGTTCTGTGAAGTTCAAATCCGGAGCAAGGTTTCGTAGAAAGACGTGGTATTTTACATATGATTTTTCAGTAAAAAGAAAAAGATGTATCTTGCCTGTAAATATATAAGGCAATGCGTTTTTGGTTAATAAACATACCTCACATATATTGAAGATGAATGCGATTAGAAACATGCAACAATAGCATAATTACATAGGTATAAATATTGTTATTATGATCAAAGGAGGGAACTCCTATGTAATTATTTGAACTGCTGGAAATAGCTGCAGAACTCCCTCAAAACATACACCAAACCATATGTGAAAAGCTTATACACATTGCATAATGTGTTGCTAGGTGCACTGTGCAAGGATTGTTTGATCAGGGCGAACACGAGGCTAAACAATAACCACAAACAATATCAAAATCTCATAGATTAGATATTATGTGAGGTATTATTTGAGGTAAAGCCTTTACCTCAAAAATACAATAGTAAATATAGAGTAATGTAAATGCTAAGGGGTTAAGCAGAAGCCAACAATTTTGGGGAAGGGGAAAGTCGATTAAATCACCCCAGTGCATTACTGTTACTTTATATTATCAATCCCATAAGGATGAAAGGTAAAGTAACCTCGGCAGGATTTGAACTCAGATTATAAAGGGCCATATCTCTAAGCAATAAAGCATGTTGTCCGACACTCCACCAATAATATTAAAATGAAATTATTGTTAGTTTAGCCCCAGTTCATATTGTATTGAACAAACATATGGTCAAGGAATTTCCAGTCATTTTTCTTTTGTCTGACAGAGGACTACATTATTCAACACCATTTTTATAATTGAAAAGGATTTGACTGCTATTTCTACCAGGTCAAACAACCAAGTAGAGGCTTCCTAATTGATTTGTTAATAAATTTATGTTACTATTGGTTATTTCCCGTGTTGAGGCTACATTTTGTAAGAAATAGTTCTTGTTGATATATTCTACAAATATAACTGGAATGTGCATGTTATCAGTATATTTTCAATACATACTGCCAGGCCTTCTGCCATGTCAGATATATATATTGTGATACCACATGAGAATGCAAGTCAAATATTTTATCATACAATTTATATAACATTTTGAAAGCAGCCAAGAGAAAATGTGAACTTTCTTTTTTACTCTAATGTACTATATAGCCAATGCGTAGAAGTAATATAAACAGCTCAGCATATAACAATCTGCATCAACGGATATTGACAAAAATTGTTGATATTATAAATCCAATTTGCCATTTTCAAAACCATTTCAGCATCTTCGTTTTTAAAGAGTTTCAAAATTGTTTATTTTTTCAGAATCTTACACTATTTTAATTATTAATTTTTCAATAAAATCAAATTTCTTCTGTAAGTTGAAAGGGAAAAATATTTTTTATGAATCCCAATATAAATTTATTTGGGATATTTGATATTTGAAATATTGATTTGGTACTTGACCTAAAATTCATCTTACAATATAGTTTATTGACTTAATATCCATTCAATCAAATATATAGAGAGTAAAGACAAAGTTATCTCTTGCAGGATTTAAATGCAGAAAAATGAGGCATTAAACTTTTGATACACTAAAACATCTAAAGAGTTATATTACTACCTTTGTCATTTTATATGCCTTCTGAAATTTAAAATATTTAACCTGAATTTTTGTGTGTATTAAAGCATGAATATGTTTGATGAAATTTGTGAAAACTACTTTGATGTTGTATTGCTAGAAAATAGGGTTTAATTAAAAATTTAATTATTCACATGTTTATTTAATAAATGTCCATTTAATTCTTATTCTTGGTTTTATAATATGTAAATTAGATTTTCCTTTAAACTTCATAATAAATGAGAAAGATGTTGCAATTAATTTGTAAAACCAGTAGAGTGTTTTCCAGGAAACAATACAAAATTGGTATCAGACACAACATATAAATTCATATAAATCATAATTAAATGAGGTAAAGGACATTAGCATATTCATTCATATGGCTACATTTTTATTGATTAAAATTTAAAAGATTATGCTGAGATAGTTGTTTGAAAAGGATAGGAAATAGTTCTTTTTATACATGTTAATCCATTAGAAAGTGAAGCCTTTGCATATTGTATCAGATTTTTGAATTTGATTCACAGTTTAAAACTTTCAAATGGAAATTTGGAAAGGAAAATATGACAGATTGTTTAGAGTAGGGTTTCAGGGATGGTTTATATAACCACTAGTTAGATATTATTCAATGGTTGCTAGTTAAGGTATTTCTAATAACACTTTTATCTCGCCTCAGTTTGGAAATGTATTGTGTTGCTTAAATTATTTTTCTGGAGCTGCTTACTCGTTAGTTACAGTTCTGAGGTTTTATAACTGCTATTGTTGAAATGTTATTCTATGTATTTGTGAAAATATCTCTCTGTGAGTATATTATCATCATAGTTTATACATCAATGTCCCCATACTTGGCTGTGTTTGACCACACTATATTATGTGGTGGCTCTATGCTAGAAACAGTAGTGAAATATTCTTAATTAGAGCCTAACACCTTAAAAAAGGGAAAGATTTAATAGATAATCTAGTTATATATAATCATAGAAATATTAAATATTCATGCCTAGAGTACCTTTAATAATAAGTCGTTTCAAACAAGGTTGTTCTGGGGTTAAACAATATTTTTGATAACAGAAAATCTCTACATGGTATCTAAGTTAGCAAGAAATAGCTAAATATCCCCCAAATCACATGCTGCTATTTTAGGAGATATTGGATAATATGGTCTTGTACATAGGAAAATGGTGGGATAGTCATGGCTGGAATTAATTTCTTCCTAGTTCTTGATTAAGACTCACCTGAAGTTAAACACCGAGTGGCTCAGTGTCATTATGCGATCTATCTGCTTGAAATAGCAGTCAAATATAACTCAATCTTTGGCTGGAATGTCTTTATTCATAGATCTTCTTGATCAAATTTTACTTGGGGCTAAATAACAATGTGAACAAACACTCTGAACTGTTTTATAGTATTCCAGCCTACTAAAAATAGCAGCAGCCAAATCTTACTCAGAATTTTAACTTACTATCTAGAAAAGAGAAGGAAACACTGATAATATAATCCTAAAAAATATAGTCTTGTAAATACTATGTAATGGTCACGGCTGTAAGATCTTTAATCATAAATCTGCTAAACATAACAATCCAGATAAACATGAAGCACATATACATAACTGTGTAATGTGTCATTTAACTGAGTTGCTCTGCTGGGATGTACACTACCAATATTACATGTGGCATAGAATAACTCTTGCATTTTGATAAAATTCACAACCGCATATACTCTGCCCTTGCTCTGTGCATTTATACAACCTAAAGATATATGAAGCAATAAAAGAGTCTCAACATGATCACCCAGCCTGTTAGAATTAGCCAAAAATCTCTCTCAAATATAATCTTCTCATCATTACAACATCACATCAGTGAGAATGATTTGGAGACCTTCTCCATTTACATTTACCTGTGTTTGTTTGGGGGAAATTCTCAGAAGGTGGTGTAATTGTCAGTTGTCCCTCCTCTGTTTCACATCATTAGTCCACTTCCAATCTATTCCTTTATGATGATGCTTGCACAAGGTAGTGCTAATTATGGTGTGACTGTTGAATGACTGGTGGCAAATATAGTTAAAGTTGTCAATTTTCACTTAGAACACTGGGAGGATTTTCCAGTTACTCAACGCCATATGCATTGGTCATGCAGGGGGTCCACAATAAGAACTGAAATACAGAAACTGTTTGGAAAGGAGAGAATATGTAATATGTTCAAACTGTCACATTGCTACATTATAACTGCATTGTAGCCATTAACTAGGTGAAAGTAACTTATGTCTGAAGCACTGGACATCACAGAGACATTTGGCCAAACTATAATGCGCATGGATAGGAAAAGAGGGGAGAGAGAAATAAAAGTGATGCCAAGAGAGTCTGGTGTATACATCCGAGTTTTGAAAGCATAAAAAGAGTCGGCTCACATCTTTTTGTTGACCATCAGAATTGCATACTTACTCAAGCGGTGGAAATGATACGAGCTACTGAGGTAAGGCTCAGTTGTTTTGTTATTAATCTAATAAACCATTGTCTGTTTAAGAGGGTTTTGCAATGTCAAAATGAAATATACCAAATATTGTTTGATAGAAACACTCTGGAAAAGCACTAAGCCAGTCTCTAATGTTGATGTTTATGAGCAGCAGTGTTTATGATCATCTTCATGCATGACAACATGATGAAAATTCTTTTTTCTTTTTTTAGTTAGAAATATTTTTTTAAATCATCTATTTCGTTAAAATAAAACTAAATAGAAAAAACTATAAACTAATTGCATAGGAATAATTTAGAAGTAATCAAACAATTAACAGCAATTTATAGTTACACAGATTTGAAATTGCTGCTGAATTAAAACCAGATGTATTTGTTATTCTTGAAATGTAGGGAAGCAGAAATTGTTGCCAAATGTATCAAACCAATCCCCACCTTTATTTTACTTTCTCTTTATCTATATGTACACATATCTGTATATGTCTATAATTCTTACTTAAAGTTCTAGTACAATGTTTTATTCAAATAATTCATATTAGAATATAAAGGGGAGTAGTTATGTTACATTGATGTTTCAGTTTTAAGTTGATAAAATGCAAACATTGTTGTTAGATATAAGGGCTAATATTGTAGACAGAATAAAGTCAACTTCCTTTTCAGTAGTATATTACTTCAATTTTGTTGATCTTGATCAAGGAAATACAGTCTACTTCAGGAGAATATGATTTAATCATATGGTGGTCCTATTATGAGGGCAGTCCAGTTAGTTAGCTTTATCATGCCTTGCTCTAGATGGCCGCACTATACATTGTACATATCGGGACTCTGTGTTGGCTACTGGATGTCCTTCCTAATACCAACTATGTTTACCATGTGAAATTGGGTGGCACAAGTCTGGCCACTTGGCCATGCTGTGCCTTGCTCATAATGATGTTTTGGCTGAGTGTATATACGATATATATACCACATATACATGTATATAACATGCATAATACACAATATACTTTTATAATATACTATCCCTCAAAAAGAGAAAGTCTGGAAAATTAATTAAAAACGTAGCTTGCATGGTCTTGTATATATTCTTTTGTTATTTACTTGTTTCAATCAACAGATTGAGTCCAAGTTGCAATTCATGATTTTAAGTAAATAATATCAACCTCGGTACTAATATCATTCTAGTATTAATTATAATGTAGCTTGTTTATCAAGTGGTTAAATCATCTTTGACATAAAGGAGCACACCATGAATAATAATAATGTGTATTCAAAGTGTTAATGTTCGCCGATTCCTGCAATTTACATCAGGTCATGGGGGAGGGGGCACTCTTCATCGATTCATGAGCTGCGTGGTACCCTATTTAGTTAACAACAACAACAATAATAATAATTTATTAGCCACAAGGGCCTACATATAGGGGACAATACAATGGACAGAGAGAGTGAGGGTTTACATATATAATGTATAAAAAATATAAATAACAAGAAAAATACAACAATGAAAATTCCCCAATAGGGGGGATAACCACCCAGGGTCAACTCAGGTATCCCACCAAACCTGAACCAACCAATGCTTTGAGGGCACCCAGGAAGGATACCCCTTTCTGCAAATTAGTCAGCCTACTGGTGCATGCTCAGAGTAGGCCCATTCGTTATATTTACCCATCTTTTAGCAAATGTACTGGGGGGAAGCACTTCTCTCTTCACCCTCACCTTCCTTTCCAAGTGAAACTTGAAAAAGTTGAGGGATTGGCCGAACAGAAAAGTGTCTGTCTTCAGTCCTCTCAACCTGGGCCCCCACACAACTTCTTTCACTCCCACCACCAGATGGAGGAAAATTGCCTGCCCTTCCCAGCCAAAAGAAGGGGTGGGTCAATCTTCACTATGGACCCAGTTGATAGCCGGATCTGTTCTACATGCGACAACAGCTGTTCGACATAACTCCACAAGTAAGTATTGCATGGACACTGGACGAGTATGTGCAGAACGGTTTTGTCGCTCTGCACACATCTCGAGCAGGTCATTCTGACAGCACTTCCATGCTAATAATAATTGTTTCTAATAGAAACACAAGGCCAGTAATTTTAGAGGAGGGGAAAGTCGATTAAATCGACCACAGTGTGTTACTGATAATTTATTTTATCGATAATAGTTTTAGTAAACAAAAAATATATATTTTAAATAACAGTAGTTTCTAAGATAGCCAACACAATTACCAGAAAGTAAAAATGGATTGCCAATTGTTGTTCCAATAGTTCAATCATTAGGACAGTCTACTAATTGAATTATCTAGCAAGGGGCAACATTTTTCTAGTCATATGTATGCTTAACATACTTCTCAGCATTAATCCACATGACAGTTCATGAATGAACTGATCTTTTGCTTTCAGTTTCCATCAATCCAATTTTACATACAAGGTTTGTGATGAATTAAGGCTATGGCAAAAATACATGGCTCAAATGCCCTATGAGCTTGAACACCAGAAGTTGTGAGTGCAAGCCAAACCTAACCATTTCACTGAATTCTAATTTGTTCTAATGTCACTTATAGAAAGAATAGACTTTTTCAAACTCAGAATTCCCTCTGGGGCACAAAATATCATATAATCAATGATTCTACTTTTACTAAAGCTGAATAATTACAGAGAGTATTTTAACTTGACATACAGATTAAGTATGTAATAAATTCTAAACAAAAGTGTATTGAAATGCTTCAAACATTAACCTTAAATGTCTTAAAAGTATTTCCTTAAAAGTTGATATTGACAGTTTGATTATATGTCTATCATCTTTTATAAATACTGATATCATCCTTCACAATGGGTGTCATCATAAACAAAATCTATCACACCCTTTAAAGAATGTATGAAATAATACTTAAACTTTTCAATACTAAGGATATATCATGTAGCCATGTCAGTAATATTAATGAGAGTATTGGTCACATCACAAGTAGGACATTTTATAACCACAAATCTAACCACAATAAGGATAATATAGATTTAAACCTCATAGGATAAAACTTGCATTTCACTTTCTGTTTTTACGAGATATCTTGTTATCATATTTGATGTTACATATTATATACTACAGGCACTGAGTTGGCAGATGGAATGCTTTGCAGTAATCACTTCAGCTCTCTATTCACTGAGTTTAAATCCCCATAAGGTCAACTTTGCCTTTCATCCATTCCAGGTTGATAACAAAAGTACCCATCTAGTATTGGGATCAATTCTTCCTCTATATCTCTTTCTAAATTTCATTCTTTCACTTTCCATCCTTCTCTTGAAGAAATCTGCTGTATTCATGCCTGGAGAGGAAATGGGCTCAACCAGTTTGAAATATACTCTAGAAATGCTGTATGCCAATACAAACACTCTTACAAATCTCCCAGAAGTTATGGAACCATGCATGCATGCATTATGTGGTGGATTGGCAGAATCGATAGAGGGTCGGACATGCTTTCCAGCATAGTTACGTCCCTTTACGATCTGAGTTCAAATCCCACCAAGGTTAACTTTGCCTTTCATCCTTACGGGCGTCGATAAAATAAAGTACCAGTAATGTACTGGATAATTGCTGGCCTTGTGCCAAAAGTAGAAACAATTATATACTACAGGCCATTTTTAAATACTACAAAATATTATATTTAATTATTTTCATTTTTATTCTGAACCATAAAAATGGAAAATAGGAATATTATGATATTGAATTTTGATTGTTAAATTGCCTATATTGAATATGATGATTTGTCATGTGTGATGGCTTTTCAATAAATTTTCATATAGAGAGTGGTACGTTGACAGTAATAGTATCATGCTTGACAAAGTGCCTTAAATTATCAAATATTATCCCTTTATATAGAGAGAGGTAACTTGACAAAACATATAGAGGGTGGTAACAGTAACAATATCATGCTTGACAAAACATATAGAGTGTGATAACTTGACAGTAGCAGTCTCATGCTTGAAAAAATATATAGTGTGGTAACTTGACAGTAACAGTATCATGTTTAACGAAATAGCTTAAATTATCACATTTCATCCCTTTATATTCTATCTTCTAATTTCTACAATTTTAATAAAATATCTACAAATAAATACAATGAGGTTAATTCAATCAACTATTGCTTTGTCTTGTTAAATGTGACTTCTAAATATTTTAATGACATAGTCATTAAAATATTTAGAAGCATTCATGACACTTTTAAGGTCCTAGCTGATTGATAGATGGAAGGAAGAAACTTATCCTCACATTAGAGAACTGTTTAAATGTATGCAACTGGATGACATATTATCTCTGCTAGTCTAAAAGAGGAACAATTCCTGCAATGGACTTGCAATCAGTTTCTGCCTAACAAATTTCAATCATGAGACGTTGATTGGCATGAGGCTGTATTAGAAGATGCCAATGGTGCAGCACTGTGGTATCAAACCCACAATATTATAGATGTGATGCACACTTCTTAAACATATTGCCATCCATGCATCCATTGGGAATGGCCACGCCTCCTTGCCATGACAAAAGAAATTGCTAACTTACTAATATTTTCAAATTCATAATTTACTACATAATAGTCACATGCACCTAGTACTCATATATGATGTCATCCTAATTTGGTTTCATATAATAAAGACAAATATATAATTGCCAGCATGAGAGTTAAGTAAATTAGATTTGTTTTAGGTATGTCAAATAAACAGTGCTTTCATTGATATAATAAACTAAAAATTATTTTCTTAATGCTTCCTTGGGAACCTTAAAATGATTTGAAACACACAATATCTTAATAATACTAAATAGTGTCTACCTCAAAATCTCATTACATCATTCATTTAGTGGCGTAGAGCAATTATCTACTTAGAAACTGACATATGAAACATTATTTTCTAATTCAATTTGTGTAAATATAATTTTTTCATGTAACTGTGATTGAATTAATGTGAGATTTAGACATTTATTTGCATAAATGTTTAGAGAAATTTTTATTTATCTTTTCTCTCTTGCTGACTGCTTTCTTAATATCAAGGTGGTGAATGTTGGTGGACTAACATAAATCATAAATAGTCAAATAAATGCCTGTTTAAGTTTCTGTGTTCAAATCCTTCATTGCCTGGGATCCATCAAGGTTTCATAAAATTAGTATCAGTCAGATACAGCTGTCTGGTTATCTAAATGTGTAGTAAAAAAAAAAATGTATTTAATATTTAGCTCATAGAATGGTCGAAAACTCTGGTACAGCAGTTAAAAATCTGGAGTGATCAGCCCTCAACTGCAATGCACTCAATAGATATAATATTTACATCTGTGCCATAAGTAAAACCCAACTCGCTGGGACATCCCAAATGGAAGAAGTCAGAGAAGGGTACACAGCCTTCTGGTCCAGAAAAAGTGAAGAAGACTACCATTAATCTGGTGATGATTTTATCATCTGATCTGACATAGCTAAATCTCTAACATCATATCATGAGTCTTTCTCTGGATCTAGAAAACAACACCTCTATTATGCTACTGAGCTGTTAAGCCCCAACTCTCTAGTCATCTGAGCAGGATATTGAAATATATGACCAGCTTCACACAGTGGTCTCCCCTGTTTCCTACAATAACAAGCTCATCATAATGGGAGATTTCAATACTAGAGTTGGCAATTACTGTCAAACATGGCATAAAATCCCCGTATTTAATGGAGTCAGAGTGATTAACTCAAATGGGCTTTGCTGCTTTCATTCTGCAAGGAATTTGATCTTAGCATTGCTAACAGATTCTTCAACAACTTGCAAACTTAAGACAACATGGATCCATCTTAGATCCATGGATTGGCACATGATTGACTATGTCATCATAGGGGCATGCATGACTTAAAAGATTTCAAAATGGAATGCTCTTTTCAATGTTATTGCTATCTCTCGGATCATGCACTACTGTGCAATAAGGATTCATTTAATGTTCTCCGTAAATGGTGTCTTTAAAAGCCACCTATCTCATCCATAGCTGATGTGAGTGCTTTGAAATCCACTGATAGGAGGCTGGAACTTTCTGAAAAATGTGACTTATCCCTCAGCTCTGTCCAGATTTCTAAGATAGAGGCTTCTTGGAAAGTGCCACCTATGCAGCCTCTGACGAATTCTTAGGATTTCCTATGAGAAAACACCAGGTGTTATTCTGTTTGTCTTGTTTAAATTCTTTCATATCCTTTGTTTCATCATTGCTTAGGACCTTTATCTATCATACTCCTGCCATTATCTCTCCTTTGAATTCTAATGAGACCTCTCTGTTGTGATAGATACTATCTGACTTTTGGGGTGTAGAGCCCCTTGTAGTGCCATTATTTTCCTGGTCTTTCTATCAAGCTCCTTAATTTCATTATTTCTCCATTCTATCACACATAAGCTATACCTTAGAACTGCAAGAGCCCATGTGTTGATAGCCACTATCTTATTCCTAACACTTAACTTTGTCTTTAACATCAATTTCAGTTTCCATATTTCCTTTCATAATAGTTCTTTCATTTCCTTCTCTTTCACTTGGTCTGTTTCCAGGATGCCTAAGTACTTATACCTGTTGTCATCAACTTCCTTCATAATTTACCTGTCTGGTAATACAATTCATTCCATCTTATCAATTCAACCTTGCTTCAGTAGTGGCATCTCACACTTTTTTAAAGCCAAATTCCTATTCATTAATTTTATCATCATCATCATCATCATCATTATGACTATTATATGAAGAAATCATTGGAGGTATAAAACTGTTGTATATAACATACACAACTCACTTAGAAATTATGGCGATAGAGGTACGTTGGGAATTGTGAAAAGAATCTTATAATGTGCTGCCAAGAAGATTAATAGAATACATAGAAGCAAACAAGGGGGATTACAAGCAGAAGCAAAACAAGTAAAGGATGAATAAGCACTCAACTAGCAAAAATTGATTAGAAATAAAGATTGTGCTTAAGTAGAGATTTAAACACAAGATGGAAAAGAAAGAATAGAAAAGAAAATTCATTTAATTTTTCAGAAACTCTTTAATAAAGTATTACAAATAATTAGAAAGAAAAGATATTAAAGGAAATCAATAATTGAAAATTTAATATTTAAGTATCTTAAATTTGATATCTATCTATGATAAATTGATATTCAAGTGTAGTAGAATAGTTTTAGATTATATAATAACTATTTATGTAATAAAATATATATTTATATGACAATTTTTAAATACAAAATAAATATTTTTATAATATAAACGATAATACTTAAATGAAATAAGATAAACATTCAAATGTAGGAACCCAATATTTTTAAATGTTATTAAATTATTATTTAGGAAGTAGGAAGTGAAAGGAAAATAAATAAGAAAAGAAATGCAACATTTCCTGTTAAAAGTTTTGGTTGATTATTTAAATTCTATTTAGAATAGATAATCTTTCATGTGATATTAATGAAGTTAATAATATTGAATTTATAATCATTATTGACAATTATTTTGATTATTATTTACTATTTTGTAATGGCTGAAATACTTTGATAAAAAATGAAAATGGCCTATAAGCTATCAAATAGTTAAAATTTAAACACATGAAATGAATAGATAAAATATATATATTGGTGAAGAAATCAAGTTATACTTATTCACTTTTAGCATCATTTGTCATTTAAGTATATTTATTGCCATCGTTAGCATTTCCATTTGCCAGCCATTTCTTCATGCATGTATGAGTTGGACAGTTATTCTCTAACACAGTATGTTACACTTGTTATTGTCCATCATCATTTCCTTTGTGAGGTTCATCATTCTGAAATCAGCCTTCACTATGTCTTTTCATGTCTACCATAGTCATCTCCTTCCACAAGTTTCATCTACTTGAAGTCCTAAGCATTTCTTTACCTAAGATGCCATATTTCGCGCATGTTTCATTCTGAAGAAGATTTGATTAATTCCGTAGACAATTATACATTTTTCTTTATCTTAATAAAGCATCTTACAACCATAATGATTTGCATATATTCTCTAATAAATGAGAATAATGCATGTACACATATATGAAAAGTGTGATGTTTAGAAGATGAAAATATATGTCCTACTACAGCTTAATGAGGCTCTCATGAACCAGAATTCTAACTGTTATTGCAAACAGATAATTAACCACAATATTCTGCAATAATGAGACAACCTCTATAAAGTTATTCCATCTACTAGAAATAGCAGCCAAATCTCACCAAAATTACTCCCTACCATTTTGAAAATGAAGAGAGTTGTTGGAAAATGTATACCTAAATATATAATGCTTGAATAAAATATGAGATGGTCATGACTTGAATACTTTTGAGTATAGCTCTGCTCTGTAAGAGCTGAATTAAAGTTAAACAAAATACCTAGTTAGAAATAATCTAACAAGAAAGCCTCTGCTTTTTTGACCAGCTATACATTGAAACTAAATCTCTCTCTACTATCTTAGAAGAGGAAGAATATATTGTATAGTGCAAGTCCTACATATACTGTACCTAAAATAATAAATGGTCCTGGCTAGAATACTTTTGATTATAGGTTGAAGAAATGAGAATTCTGTTTGATGTGTGTGAATGAAGCCAGCTAACACACTTTTTACTTCTTTATAGAAATCTATTATCTGAGACATCTGACCTTGTTTATCCTCACAACAAGGAAAGACCCATGTGGTCACTCTACTGGCTAGAAATAACAACCAAATCTCTTTCAATCCACATCCAACTGTTTTAAAAAGGAGAAGCGCCTTTGATCCTAGACTTGGGACTTAACAACTAGATTAAGAAGAATATTTTATTTATCTTTAGTATGCAGTTCATGAATACAATATAACCCCTGTATTACAAACATTCTTTCAGTGAATTTGATAGAAATTGGAATAGTATGGTACAAAATTAAGTTTATGTACATAAAATGTTTGCAGTACAGACATTATAACCACTTCAGTTTTAAACGAACTTCACAATGGAAAAATATCAAAACTCAGAAATAACAAGAGAAAGAATGAAACAATAGTGACCAAAGATGAGGAAAGGAAATTTGAAATACAAGATGGTTAATGACAGCTCCAATGGATAAGAAGAGCTAACATAACTGAGTATGAAAGGGCAAGATATCTGCAGTACCAAAATGAAAATCAACAAATATAAAGAGAGAACATTGCTGTGAACAGTGAATTTATTATATGTAACAACATTGAGAGAGAAAAGAAATACAATGAAATAACATAACAAACAGCAAGTTAAATATCAGATAGAACTTTGAGAACGTTTTCAAAACCAACAAGAAAATGGGAACAGAGAACAGTTGCTTAATTAAATTTTCAAATAAGAAAACTAAAGTCATGACTATTTGATACTCCTATAATACCATAGATAACCATGCTACAATTGAACTGCACAATATCAGAGAAATGTACAGATTCTGTTCTCATTATGATGCTTTGAGACTCAAACATGAGTCTCGACACTGTTGCCATAAAGGTAAAGTCCAACATCTTTTTTTGCAGCCTTATCTTGATGAAATGGAACTAGTCATTTATGCAAGTAAAGAAGAAGTTGATAATTCCAGGAAAATATTTAAAATTATACTTGTGTTGTTTTCTATGATTCATTTGGTTCAATCCATGCTAGTGTGGAAGATGGACGTTAAACAATGATGATGATGATGATTACAACATTATAAGGTAAAACATTATTGCTTTATAATTCATACTATTTCATTTCTACTCTCTACACAGAAAAAGATTGTCCAGCTTTACCTTATTGATGTTAATGAATCTTAACAAAAAGATATGGCCAACTTATTGATATTAACAAATCTTTATACCAGATAGATACATCTAGAAATTCATAGATTTTACCTTATGTGATGAACACAAAGTATAAAATCATGATCTATCTCAACTTCTATGCTGAACTCTATAAAAATAGGCTAATGGTAGAGGTACAAGAACAGACATGTTCACTCAGAGAAAATAAAAAATAGAGTAAAATAGAGGCTCTTAATCATATTGAGACCATTATTATAGAGGCATATCTTGAGAGAGCCTCCACAAGCTCACTTCTTCTTCTTCTTCGCCCACTTATTCCTGAGAGGGTCATGGGGGCAGGGTCCTCAAACATTCCTTTCAGCAGGTCTTGTCAGAAGTAACCATCTCCAACTAATCCAGCTGGATCCCCAAGCTCATGGATGTTATGCAACCATCTTGCTCAGGGTCTACCCCTGATTCTCTTGCCGGTTGGTTTTGCCCATAAAATCTGTCCTCAGTTTCTTTCCTGAGACATTCTAACCACTGATCTCTCAATTCAGAGAAGTAGTGGAGTTACTCTCTGATCTCTGTGCTATGCACTTTATCAAGTAACATTACTCCAAAGACTCTTCAGAGGAATCCCATTTCGGCCGTTTGTATTCACAATCATATTCTTTTAGTCATTACACTAGATTCATGACCATAGGTAAGGGTTGGCATGAATACCAAATGAAGATAGCAAGTTTGGTTTTTATGCCTACCACCCACCCTTTTTCCGATTACTGAATACCGGAGCCGGCACATTAATGCACCAGCTCCTGCAATTTTTGCACTTAATTCAGCCTCCTGCCTTGCATCACTCATGAACAAGGCCCTGAGATATTTGAACTTCTCTATCTTTTTCAGAACTCCATTCACATGTAGAGTGTACTGTGCATGTCAATCCTGTTCATGTAAATAATGAACAGGAGAGGTGACAGTACACACCTTTGGTAGAGTCCGACTCCCACATTGAATGGTTCCGATTTAGCACTATTTATCCGAACATAAATACTTGAGCATTCGTATATGGACATCAGGGCAGCAAGAAGTTTACCATCAATCCCATACTCCTGCATACTTCCACAGCAGGTCCTCAGCAATGTTATCATATGCCTTTTCAAGGTCAACAAAACCAGAATATTCTTCTCAGCAATATTCCCACAATTTCTCGAATACTTGCGGCGAAAACCACACTGTTTGTCAGCTAGCTTGGACTTGACAATCTTCCGGCATCTCTTTACCAGACACTTAACATAGACTTTACCGTGGGGGCTTATCAAGGACATCCCTCTGTAGCTGAAACAATCTCTCTTCCCTCTCTTTTTAAAAATTGGGATTATCACTCTTAATTGTCATTGCTTAGATGCCTTTCCAGAGATCCAGGCCACCCAGCACACACAGATCCGCCAGAGAATGTTCTTTATTCAAGGCATTTGACATCTCAGCCCGGATTTCATCTTCCCCCATGGCCTTGTCACATTCGCGCTCTTTAACTGTTCTTATGACCTCAGCCTCAGCTAGAAAATTACCCCCAAATCATAACTTTACTCTTAAAATATGAAGACCACGTTAGATAATGCCTTCCTAGACATATGAAAAGATGAGATAATTATGGAATACTTTTGATCGTAGTTCTCTTTGATAAGGGTTAACCTGGTTCTAAACAACAACAACAATTTACCATGTGATGAAAATCAAAGTTCATTTTTATTGCAATTGAATTTAAAAAATAATAAAAACAAGTGATACAAAGCAAGAAGTATTTACTTTATAGCAAATAAGAGCTTACCACCATTTATCACAAATTAAATCATAACTTTAACAGACACTGGAATTCTTACCATTAAGAAAGAAATTTCATTTTATGTTAAATATGGAAAAAAGATAAGGACAATAACTGACTGCATTTACCTTAAGTAGCATCATCATCATCTTCTCCATCATCCTGCAATGTCCATCTTTCTATGTTGACAGGAAAGGAAAAGAATCTCAAATTATCAACAAAAGGTCTCTTAATTAGGTTTTATAAAAACTATGATTTCATTCAATCTATAGTATTATACCTAAATATATAAAATATTAGATTAAGTTGTGTTGATCAATGTACGTTCAAACTTATTAACATGACTGGTTCTCAGTTGTGTCAACAACTTCATTAACTAAACTCATTAATTACATGCAGTACTGCTTAATTAATTTTCCCTATATTACAAAGCCTAAATCTAGATTGTATGAATGTGTTTTAGTTTGTTCAATTATGTGTGCATACGTTTGCCTTTTTTTTTTCTTTTAGCAGAACATGACATTAATTATAAGAATTGATGAACAAGATACTAAATGACAAACAACTTGCCTCATAAACTTTCAATGGAAACATTTCAAGGTTTTCCTCAAATATTTCCTATGGGAAATTACTTGGGGCTTTTTGGCAATTAGCTAGTGTGACAAATTAGCTATCAATTATTTTGTCTTAAAGTTTTTCTTATCTTCACAAGTACTTATATGTGCAACCAATGAATACAATTCTATTAGGATGCTAATTTTAGAGAGCAAAATCGATCCAGAAGGTGATTTGATATATTCTATGTACATGAAAGAAACTTCTGCTGACAGCTTTTTCTTTTTTTACATTTTAATGCAGGACCTTGTAATTGTTTTTATAAATAACCTCTAATATTAGACACAACACTAGAACTCATCAAAGTATGTTAGCTGGAAAATATATCGTACATAATGAAAATAGTGTCTAATACGGAAATTGCTAATCTATTTTGGTATGCATCAGATGATAGGAAAGCTACTTTCTAGTTTTACAACTTTTAGTAGAATTGCAAAAATCTAATGGGAAGTCATCCAAGAAGGTTACAGTTAATCATAATTTACTCAAAACCAATCAGATTACACTCTCTGGTACAAGCAATTTGAAACCAGCTTTAAGTAATTTAGTTTAACTAAATAATATATGCTCTTACTTTTTAATTTCTTCAAATTTAATAGATTTTCTAATTTAGATTATTCTTAAATATATAAGTATGGAATAATATGTAATTCATATCAATATATATTTATGAATATAGACTTCCATTAAGAGATCTAATATTAGCTATGAAAGACATGACACCAGTAACTCAATTTTAGGCACCTTTAGCAAGTATTCTGGAGACGATCCATGATTATAAGCATATATCTGACACATGGAAATATTATATAAGTTTTGGATAACATAAATTTTGTAATTAATGGAAATACAAGCGAATTTTATCTCAGTATAATAAAATATAAAATTAAAACAACTTTTGCCTTTGTTCTAATAATGTTAATTGAATTTCGCTTGCACTTGATGGATGATAGCTGCAGCTAATTAGATTGCTAAACAACTAATAGCAAGTTCTAAAAACATCATCAATAATGCAAGTATTGATTTCAGAGCTTAAAGCAAATAGCATTTGTACTGCTGGAAGAAAGGTTGAGTGCATAATTAAGAAATAAAAGATCATTTATCAAATGTATCAACTTACTGCTTAAAGGTAAAATTGCAGGAAAGCAGTTGTCTGTAGGTATTTACATATTGTAACACTGGTCGCTGAATAAATATAGCCTCTTGCTTGATTGTAAGAAGAGATTAAGATCCTAAAAGGTAAAGACATAATAAAATATAAAAAAACAAAGCGAATCAAATTATATAAGGAATTCAACAAAAGTTTAGTATTCATTAGTTCTAATATCTCGTTTTTATTTATTTTTTATTTAATTTCTATATGTTTAAAATTTAGAAATATGTCTTCTTTTTCTTTATTTATTTTTGTGTAATTTTTATTTCATGATTTCTTAAAAAATATTTTTCTCTAATACATTTTAGTCTATGATAGCTGGTTCATGTTAGCAATAATGTATTAGCTTTATATTTTAATGACAAGCCATATATTTTTTATTCCATTGTATCTATGTTGTTTTCATTTCATAGATATTTCAACAAGCTATCTTCTTTTGTAGAGAGTGGAGAGATTAATGTTTGACATTTGTAACTACATCATAGTCTTAAAATACTGAGGTTAAGGTGCAATCAGTTACATTTATAATCTAATTATATTTATATTTATTCCAAGACCAAGAAATTGGTACATTAATATATCCTTACATTTGTTAATAATTATTTCTAATGAAAACTCATTCATATATAATCACTCCAACATTCATTATATTTTGCCAGCCTGTCTTCAGAGTAAAGTATGCTGTACTACAATAAAATATGTTATCATGTAAAAAGCAGGTGTTAAAATAATTATGAATATAATACAGTTGATTACTTATATACTTAATGATAGTCACAGCTGTCTAAGTGTTAAATTCACAGTTCTAAGATCAATATATATTTATGGGTGCTGGGATGGATGAATGCTTGAGACGTTTGATGTGCAACTGTGTAGTTCCAAATTCAATCATGCTACATCACACTATGAGCAAGTATACTCTACCACCTCTGTAAATTCACCATTTCTAGAAGGAATGATATGGCTGTGGCACATATATAAACACACAGACACATGTGTAATGAGTAGAAAGTTTAATAATATAGAAATGTGGTATTTAATAAAACAATGACTGAGTAAATTTCATTTTAGTTTTTATAAAATATGATCTTAGACCTTTTTCAAACAATACATCATCATCATTTTACGTCCGCTTTTTCTGCTTGTAACAAAAAAAGAAAAAAAGACAAAAGTCACAAATATTAAGTGTTAGCTGACATGAAATGATGCTTTGAGATTCCTTGCTTTTGTGTAGACATTCTGTTACCCATAATTCTTGTTTAGCTAAAACACAGAAGCAACAGACTTTATGGCTTCGAAGTAAGAGTTAGTGTCCACAATAGTTTAATGACAATTTCTCATTTTCAAATAATTTCTCAGAGATGTTAATAGAAGTCAGGCAACTGAATCCTTGGAATTTCCATCTCACTGTCATTCCAGTTAGAATAATATGGGTTTTAAATTGGTTTGTGAGAACCTCCCAAAACACTGTGATGCATCAAATTTAACAAAAATTTAAATAAAACAAATTTTTAATTTCTTTACTTCTACAATATTTTGATTTTTAAAAGTGAAATACAATGAAAAAATTCAAAAATAAACCAAAGGCCATCCAAACAGGTTCACAAAACCGAAGGGAAAGTATTCAAGCTGAAATGATGAATAGAGATTTCTGCCTGTCTGTTGTAAGAATGTTCCATGATCAATAATACCTGTTTGTGTGAAACATAGAAGTGTCTACCACATTTCAATTAACTTCTTTAGTTAATATTTTTATGTAACCTTGGGCAGTAGCAAATACTGTTGTGTGTCAATGTTAAAAGGTTATGTAGATGCATTATGCACTCTGTGCATAACAACTTTTGGTATTAGAACAATAAGGCCAATATATGGTATGAAAACTATGACACCCCCAATCATTTTATATAATGAATTATATAAATATCACTGAGAAACTAATCTCAAATCAAAGTCATAGAAAATCAGTGTATTCCATAAATGCTTGTTACAGCATCTGCTCAAATTTTGCTAGCCTGCAAGCCTATGTGTATGGAGTCCAATATAGGTCAAAGACTGAATATCAGTGGAATGGGAAATTACAAAACATTAACACATAGGTATAAACATCACACTTGCCATATCAGATGGTAAATGTGCTGCAAATAAGCTTTAAATTATACTTTCACCATTCATAAATAACTAACAAAATTATATATTCATGTGAGCACACATGGATACATACACATATAAATACATACATATACATATTTAAATATAAATGCATATATATTATATATATGCATTGACAGTGAACAACAAAGACAAAGAAAAAAAATAAATGTCACCCAATGGCAATCAAGTGCACATTTCAAAGAGCTGTTTTCAGCATAATCGAACATCGTTAAATATATTGTTGCTGAGAAGGTTTTTAACACTATATGTACAGCTGTGCATGCAAATTATAAAAGACCAGCCATTGATTAATATTTATATAATATTAAAGCAAATAAGTGAATGTGTTTTAACTCGGAAATGTGTATTTGATTTTGTGTATTACCATATGTTTATATTATCTTTATATATACATGCCATGCATACACACAAATACTGACACACACATACAGATTTAGTCTACCATCTGGTCAACTGTTTGACAAGACTTGTCAAAATGCCAGCACTGTATAGGCATTGGACAGCTTTCTTATTACATGGCTGAACAATTTCAATAATTTCTCTCTTAGCACCTTCGTAATAGTATATTTCTTGTGAAGAGATTTTCTTATTGAAGCATTCAGACTGCAAACAGTATTATCTTTCAAACGTTTGGCTATCAGGCTTATGTATATCTTCATATATACCATAATTGAACATTCATTTATCCATGCTGGCATGAATTGGACTGGTCATTACAGAAAAAATGAGTACTTAATTGGAGATACTGTCCCCAAACTTATGTGTTCCATATTTGACATGATTTTTACAACTGATTTCCCTTCCTAACGCCAACCAATTTATGAGTGTACTTGGTGCAATTTGGTATGGCACCAGCACTAGGGAGGTTGCCATGTCCTTGACACATCTGAATCATGTTTATAATGCTTTCTACATATGGTTACTCTTCCTAATGCCACCCACTATATATGTATATATATAGATATCTGCATGTGGCTATGGTAGACTTGAAGTCTTAAAGTTAAGATCCTGTTTCTTTTTATATTGCTATTCTCTCTCTCTCTTAACATTACTTCCACTTATTAATAACCTTCTCCCAACTGCCTGTATATTTATTAATCTACTTTATTCTTTTAAGTCTCATAACTTTGTTTTGCTTTAAGTCTCTCTAGTCCCCTCTTCGTATTTTTTCTTGTCTTCAATCAAAAATAGAAAAATATTCTGTCTTTCCAATTTTTTCCTCGAATATGCTCACACCACTCTTGTATCCCTAATTCGGCTACATCAGCCAATTTTCCTCCCACACACCTAACACACCCTCATAGCCATTTGGCCCAATCAAAACTGAACTGCACAAACATGGTACATTCTAAACTCAATTTCCATTGTAATAATTATTACTTCTTCTGCTGCTACTAATCATTGTTATGGGCCTGATTGTTGTTTTGTATAACAAATGGACTACAGAGTTGCAGAGTTGGAGCATTATTAAATATGAATATGAATCCACCTTTCGTCTCCGGACGACCATGCAAACACTCCTCTTTATTTCAGGCATGGAAACCCAACACCAATTCGTCTCTCACTCTCCTCCCCAAGTTTTCATCTACTCCTCTCACCCTTCTGGTGAATTCCATAACTTCAGAAACCAGGCATAATTGGGAGAAGATGCAGTGTGCAAGATTACATTGGTATGGCCATGTGACATGTATGAAAGATAACAGCTGTATGAAAATGTGCAGGACAATCAAAGTTGATGGAATCTTTGGAGTAGAAAGACCTAGGAAAACTTGAGATGAGGTGATAAAATCTGACCTTCCACAATTGCGTCTCTCAAAAGTGATGATACAGGATCAAGATCTTTGTCATTATGCAGTAATACAGAAAACCACCTTCTCATGTGCACAAGATGAAGCATGGTGGCCAACACTTTACTGATACTGCCAATCCACCACCCTAACATTTGTCATTATAATGAGCTGGGTATTGCAGAAATTTAACAGCCAAAACCAGTCAAACCCCATTGTCATTGTTTGGTTATCACCAGAATTTCATGATTCAATTTGAACCTCCTTATAAGAATACATTTAGTGCTTTCTATTTGCACACACAAAATGAAGTAATCAGTTAGTTAACATTTGCATTCTGGAATGATCTATGCCATGTTAACATAAGGAAATATCAATATAATATTTGATAACAAACTGAAGACTATAACATAAGTAGAATCATCATCATCATCATCATCATTTTACATCCCCTTTTCCTTGCTTGCAAGGGTGGGATGGGAACTGATTCTGGCTTGATTTCTACAGCTGGATGCCCTTCCTAACACCAACCTCATTTACAATGAGTGCTGGGTGCTTTTTTGCGTGGCACCTCCACGACCACTATACATCTCATTTCTACAGCTGAGTAAACTGGAGAAATGTGAAATAAAGTGTCTTGCTCAAGGAAACAACACATCACCCGGTCTGAGAATTGAACTCACAATCTTTCGATTGCAAGGCCAATGCTCTAACCACTAAGCCATATGCCTCCATACTAAGCCATATGTATCCATAGAATGTATATGAAATATAATTGCTGTTACAATATCAGAACTTGAACTGTGAAATATAAAAAATGAAAATGAATCAAACAAAATAAATGTTAATGTGCAAAAT
This sequence comes from Eledone cirrhosa, assembly GCA_964016885.1. Taxonomy (NCBI): domain Eukaryota; kingdom Metazoa; phylum Mollusca; class Cephalopoda; order Octopoda; family Eledonidae; genus Eledone; species Eledone cirrhosa. The sequence goes on along the minus strand of CAXHJY010001530.1, from coordinate 120,793 downwards.
TCAATTGAAATAACACTTCTAAACTAGAATTTTATTTTGATTTCTTCATTGGGTATGCTGGCTTATCATCATTTTTAATTTTCCAGGTGCTAACTCTTCAAATAAAATTGAAAATGTTAGTAATACTCCTCTGTATTCTTTATCATTGTCAGAAGTATATGAATCTTAAAACTGAATCCTATCCATATTCTTAAATGTAAGTATTTTCCAAATTAACTAATGCCCATTTTTTTATTTTCTTTGCCATTCAGGGGAATTTCAATCTCAACTTTGTGTTGGACTTCTTTTCTAGATACAAAGACTTGTTATCCAACTATATTGAAAATCTATTTTCAACTGACGACTGTAAAGGAAATATTTGTTTTTACTTTTAACAGCAATAATTTCATAGTATAATTTGTTGGTATAATTATTGCAGAAGTGATTTCTTGTTTACTTGCTTTCACAGTAATTTCCTTGAATGGTTTTATAAGTTCAACAATATTTTCTCCAAGAGACCACTGGTAACCACTCAGTGTATGAGTGTAACTATCTACAGCATATATTACAAGGGCATTTTGCTATTCCATATTTTTCCAGCATGTATTACACTGAAATCTAGAGAGTTGGTTTATCCTGAATGAATTTGTGTTTCTTTAACCCCAACTGTGCTTGTAATGCTGTCAACCTGCTTCCAGCTTCAGTAGAATGAATAAAGTGATGAATAATATTTTGACTAGTTGAGATAATGTCTTTCATGGTTTGCAGAGCAAACATTGAATCATTCAAAGAAAGTTGAAGTGTATGTGTGAAGCATGATAAGGATGATTTTATGTCACAATTCCTGGCCTTGGTTTCAATACTCGCAATCCTGAGAAATTATTATTTGTCAACTTAAAATGTTTGAAAACATTACTTAACACTTCACTATTCCCTGAAACTATGTGAAAACTTTAAAAGGAATAATTCTTAAAACAGCTCTTGTTCAAATTGATCTGTCATGTAGTCGCTTTTTACAAAAATTGGAGACTTAGTTGTAGTAACCTGCCAAATGTCAGTAGGTAAAGAAATATAGTTGGCATTATTAACATAGGGCAGTGTATTGGCAGTATCGGTAGAGGGTCGGACGTCATGCTTTCCAGCATAGTTACATCCCTTTACAATCTGAGTTCAAATCCCACCGAGGTTGACTTTGCCTTTCATCCTTACGGGGTCGATAAAATAAAGTACCAGTAATGCACTGGGTAATTGCTGGCCTTGTGCCTAAAGTAGAAACAATTATTAACATAGGGCAGTGTATTGGCAGTATCGGTAGAGGGTCTGATGCCATGCTTTGCAGCAAAGAGTTACAGCCCTTTATGGTCTGAGTTCAAATCCCGCCGAGGTTAACTTTGCCTTTCATCCTTGCCGGGTTGATAAAATAAAGCACCAGTAATATACTAGGTTATTGCTGGCCTTGTGCCAAAAGTAGAAACAATTACTAACATATTTCTGAATTTTCGTTTGTACTTTATGGTATATATATATTATATAAGGAATGATGTTTTCAAAAACAAAATTCAGCATAGTATATTGTAGCTGGGAATAATTTTTGAAATTCTAAATCAGACACAACAGAATATAGTTGCAAGACAACGGTGATCAGTTATCCAATCAAATAATGGATATATTTAGACCAATGATCATTGATGTCCCTTATCTTTTTCAGTTTTAGTATATCAGTTAATGTCGTTTGTGTTTTGGCAGAATACTTATTTTTTGCCAATGAACATTCAGCATCAACATTTTTTTCTCTTTATTTTAGCAGTTTCTTTTGCCAATTCATCAGAATGAAATGTTTTAAGATGATTCATCATATTAGATGTGAAAGTTTTCCCTCCTCATGATATGAAAATATAGCAGACAGTATTTTTTCAGAAAGTATCATTAATTTTATCCATTTTAAAAATCGTCCATGCAATGCTTGAAGCCATAATGATTTTGTTTGTTTGCTGTTGTTATTTTTCTTCTTTTCTTTTTGGTATTCTGCAATATATTCTGCTTAATTCGATTATGTAAATAAAATTGGCCTACCTTTTGTAACATGTGAGCTAAGTAAAGAAATATAAATATTTTATAACCCTATGTGAAGGTATTGGGTGACCAAGTGTGAAATAATATGACTACTCCTTCCAAAACATGCAACTAATCAGCAGCTTCCTTATTAGCTAAGCTAGGAATCACACCACTTTTGGGGACCTAGCTATGTGTAAACACAATGCTAACTAGCTGTGTACAGGTAGATGAACAGGCTAAGCTTAGATAGTCAACAACATATTTAATAAATGACTAACTATTTTGGAAAGCCGGTACAATGTGGTGGAAATATATAATGACAAAGAATGACAAATAAAACAAACAAAGTAATGCTACTCTTACTCAGTATATTTCAAGATGATATTTCAGGGTTATTATCTTTTCCTCAAATGCAAAAACAAAATAATTGATGCAAAACAAAAATGAATATGTTTCTATTAACAGCATGCTAAATATTCCTTCAAAGACATCTTTTGTTAATTGTAACATATTTTTATTTTGGTTTTATGTCAATATACCTAATCAGACAACACATATAGGTATTACAGTTACACAATGATCAACCAAAACAGAAACATGTGTGTAAATACATAATGCAAGATATGTTTTTTACAGAGGGTAGCACTGTTGAATGCCTTGATTCAATGGCAATAAAAAAGTAACTATGTTAAGATCAGTCTAATTTTGACATGTGCTCTCAAATGATAGCGCCATAATTGTAATTTACTATGAAATCATCATCATCATCATCACTGTTTTATGTCCATTCTTCCACGCTAGCATGCGTTGGACAGATTGTCCTGTTGTGAGCAGTGCCAGGTCGGGTGACCTTGTCTTGCTCATACGAGAACTGATTTTGGCTTGATTTCTACAGCTGGATGCCCTTCCTAACACCAACCTCATTTACAGTGAGTGCTAGGTGCTTTTTTTCCGTGGCACCTACACGACCACTTTACAGTGTGGGCTGGGTGCTTTTTTGTCATGACACCTCCACTACCACTTTACAGTGGGAGGGGGTGGGGGCACACTGTCTATATGCTTCAGCTTTGGCTTGTACCTGTGGGAAGTCGGGTCTTGTGTATTACTGTGTGACGTCAGAGGTCACAGCCCTGTGTCATCGCCTTTGAAAGGTGTAATTGGCTAAGGTCGGCTTTTATTACCTCATCCCAGGTCTTCTTGGGTCTCTCCACTCCAAGGCTTCCATCGACATCTAGTGCTGTGCACCTTTTTATGCAGCTGTCATCCTTCATACACATCACATGTCCATACCAACGCAACCTCCTCTCCTGCACACAGCGTTTGATTCCTCTTATGCTCAGTCTCTCTCACAATTCGTTTATGCTTTGTCGTTCGCGTATATTACTATTACACATCCATCGGAGCATGCAAGTTTTGTTTCTTTCTAAGCTTCATTTCATTCTATATTATAATATATTACATACAGTTAATTATAGTACACATTTTCATGTCAAAATACAAATTATATTATAGACACTTTATTTCATATTGCTTCTGCGATCAGTAGACAGTAACAAAAATGGAAAGACCAATGGAAACATTGTTCCTTTTAACACATTTGATGAGTTCTACTTCACTTGGCAAGCGGATGAGGTCTGGGATATTGTTGATCATTACGAAAGAAAGAGAAAAAGTGTACTGAATTTCGTAAACATCCAAAATTGGCAAAACAAAGATTTCAAACTGACGAGCATCAGGAATAACAATTCCGCAGCAAAACGTGAAAGATGAAAATGCTGTTTTATATGTGTGTGTGTGTATATAAATCATTTTCATCATCATCATTTCATTTTATGTCTGCTTTTTCCCTGCTTGCAAGGGTGGGACGGAACTGATTCTGGCTTGATTTCTACAGCTAGATGCCCTTCCTAACACCAACCTCATTTACAGTGAGTGATGGGTGCTTTTTTTGCCGTGGCACCTCCACGACCACTTTGTAGTGGAATCATAGGATACCCCTGTCCCTATCATCTCATTTCTACAGCTGAGTAAACTGGAGCAACGTGGAATAAAGTGTCTTGCTCAAGGAAACAACACATCACCCCATCTGAGAATTTAACTCACAACCTTTCAATTGCAAGTTGCAAGGCCAATGCTCTAACCACTAAGACATGTGCTTCTCTCTCTCTCTCTCTCTCTTTATATATATATATATATATATATATATCTGTGGCTGGAGCAGACCTATTGGCAGGAGGAGAGTAATTTGGTGGTGGAAAAGTAAGGTAGGAGAGATAATCAAGGCCAAAAAGCAGGGTTGGAAAGTATGGCAGGAAGGGGAAAGTAGAGAGCACTATCAAGTGGCTAGGAGAAAAGCTAGGAGACAAGTGTACCTTGCAAAAAGGGAAGCAGAGGAAAGAAAGTTCAAGCATGTTCTACAACGTGAGGACCAAATACGCGAGGTGTTCAGGATTGCTAGACAATGTGTCAAGGAAAACAGTGATATTGTCGTGGAGAAGTGTGTCCGTAATGATAACGGTGTACTTGCCCTCACTGATGCTGATAAGAAGAAATCCTGGAAGTGTCACTACGAGAGACTATTAAATGAGGAGAATAAATGGGAAAAAGATAGTCTGCCCAAAATCGATCCAATAGGACCAGCAGTGCAAGTTAAAGGTAGTATAATAAGTAAGGCTATCAAAGATATGAAGACAGGCAAAGCAGCTGGGCCTTCGGAGCTAGTTGCTGAGATGTTGAAGGCATCGGGTGACTATGGTCACCCGTATAATTAACCAAGTAATACAGAATGGGGCCATACCAAAGGACTGGCGTAGCATCATCATCATTAACTGCTACAAGTGTAAAGGAGATGCTCTAGATAGAGGAAACTATAGAGGCATTAAGTTAGTTGACCAGGTCATGAAGGTCACAGAAAGAGTTATAGCGCAACTAATGAGAGAGTGAATTGATCTAGATAAAATGCAGTTTGGGATTGTGTCAGGTAAAAGTACCACAGACGCTCTTTTCCTTGTACGACAACTACAAGAGAAGTACCTAGCTAAAAGTAAACTCCTCTACTTAGCTTTTGTAGACCTGGAAAAAGCCTTTGACAGAGTCCCCCACTCCATTATCTGGTGGGCTCTTAGAAAATTAGGTGTAGATGAATGTCTTGTGAGAGCTATACAAGCCATGTAGAATGAAACAGTCAATATGGTTAGAATTAACAATGAATATTGCGAAGAATTTAGTGTAAAAGTTGGTGTTCACCAAGGCTTTGACCTTAGCCCCCTCGTATTTATTATTGCCCTTCAGGCTATAACAGAGGAGTTCAAGGCTGGCTGCCCATGGGAACGCCTATATGCAGATGATCTAACCCTCATAGCTGAATCAATGGCTGAACTAGAAAAGAAATTCCAAACATAGAATCATGGCCTAGAATCAAAAGGCCTTAAAGTTAACTTGTCTAAGACTAAAGTCCTAGTTTGTAGAAAGGAAAATAAGGCACAGGTACCCTCAGGGAAATGGCTTTGCTCAGTGTGTAGGAAAGGAGTAGGCAGAAATTCAATTTTATGTCCCAAATGCAAAGTATGGGTACATAAAAGATGTAGTGGGATCACAGGTAAACTATCTAAGAACGTAGACTTTATATGTGGGCGATGCTCAGGTGCAATAGGTAGCAAGTGTCCACAGGATACTAGCCCCTTCTATTGCCCAGATGGTTCTATAGAAATAGTAGACACTTTCCGTTACCTGGGTGACGAAATCAGCAGTGGTGGAGGGTGTTCTGAAAGTACAGTAGCCAGAGACAGAACGGGATGGAAAAAGTTCAGAGAGCTTACACCGCTGTTGGCCACAAAAGGTTTCTCTCTAAAAATGAGAGGCAGATTGTATGATGCTTGTATACGAACAGAAATGCTACATGGCAGTGAGACATGGGCATTACGTGCAGAGGACCTGCGTAGACTGGAAAGGAACGAAGCATGCATGCTCCGTTGGATGTGTAATAGTAATATACGTGAACGGCAAATCATAAATGAACTAAGTGAGAAATTAGGAATAAGAGGGATCAGATGCTGTTTACGCGAGAGAAGACTACGTTGGTATGGCCACGTGATGCGCATGAAAGACAACAGCTGTATAAAAAAAGTGCAGGGCGATCAAAAATGATGGTAGTTCCGGATTAGGTAGACCCAGAAAAACCTGGGACGATCTGATAAATTCCGATCTTACACACTTGCACCTCTCTAAGACAATGTCACTGGACTGAGATCTTTGGCGCTACGCAGTAATACAGAAGACCCGCCTTGCCTATGTACAAAGCGAAAACTACAGTCAGTAGGCACCTCTTAACCAAATATACACCCCAATCCACTACCCTACCCTATCCTCCCACTCCCACCAACACCACCCTCTCTCTATAAAGTTGGTATCACAACATTCAGTCCAAATAAATGAGATAAAGAGATCGAGATTGAGATCGTGTAGGTGTCATGAGAAAAAACATACTCCACGCTGTAATGTGGCCGTGTAGGTAGCACGGTAAAAAGTTCCCAGTTCCACACTGTAAATGTGGTTGGTGTTAGGAAGGGCATCCAGTCGTTGAAACCCTGCCAGATAGTCCTACCAACCTTGTTGTCTCAAGTCTAACCCATGCTAGAGTGGAAAATGGACGTTAAACGAAGATGATGATGATGATGATATATATGTACAGCAACACTCATCTTCTTCCATTTATCCGAGGGTTATAAACCCCACTATCAGGCTAGAAATTTCTTTAGTCTAAAATACGGTGAAAGCTTATAATTTCTAATTTCAAACTCGCGCACCGTTTCAAAAACATACTTACATGTTTACGTTTATAATTTGCTTGTATATATATATATATTATATATATATATATATAAAATGTATATATGTGTGTAGTGAAAGAAATGTTTTCCCACAAGTTTCTTCTCTCTTCCAGACACAGCCACCAAGTAAGTGTCCTGCGATCTTGTAGAGAAGACAATTGATACATTCTCCTGATGGTAGGATTTACAGCACTAGTACTTGGAAGGAGAACATATTCTAGGGCCATCTGTTATCCATAAAAAATAACTACCTTTCATTATAAGTAGGATGTCCTGTGGTCCTAACACTCAGTCATCTGCCTCTTCTCTTAGACAAAACAATTCACTGCGATCACCTGTACAACACAACTTCACCATATAAGAGTTTACTACAACCTCTGCTGGTACATACTGTATGACTACAACTTGTCACTTTGAAAAGGAACATTACATGGTAAAAAGAGACCCTTACACAACACAGAATCCTATATTCATTTATGATCACTATAATCCAACTTTACATTTACGATTCGAAGTAATTTTATTCTTTTGCTTTTTGCTGAAGTGAAGTGAATATATATATTCAACCAGAATTGTTCATATTTGTCATGTTTCCCATCCTCTTCCACAACAACCAAAACTTTTCTTCATATATAATCCAGTTATTTGGATTTTCTGCCAACATACTTTTCCTTTTAATGGTTGATTTCAAAAGATGTCCTCTTTATAAATTTACATGATTCCGCTACTTTCTATATAGTGTACATTGCTCAGGTGCACTACAACTCATCAAAAAGTGTATGTATAGTACATAGGGTAATGTACAAACGTCAGGAAAATGAACAGTGCATGAGTCATGATATACACATGTGTGCATGTGTATGGAAGGGGTACATCAGGTGTAGTTTTGGCGAATTTCAGGAAGCATGAGGGTTTTAAAGGATGCAGTGTCTCGGCAGCTAACAACTGACGCAGGCAGTTTGTTCCATGCTTCAGCAACTCTGAGCGTGAAATAAATGTTTCCGAAAGTCATGGGAGCTGTACTATTTTCTGATTTTGTAGGCATGTCCATGTGTGTTACACACATGGGGATCAAAAAGGTGCTCAGGGTTGTTGTTGGCGAGATGGTTAATAAATTTGTGGGTGTTTACCAAGTCCATTGCCAGACGTCGGAGCTTCAATGAATCCATGCCCAGGGAAGCAAGTCGTTCAGAGTATGGTAGGTGTCTGATGGAGGGTATGCGCTTGGTTTCACGTCTCTGAACAGTTTCCAGGAGGTCAATGTTCTGAGCAAGATAGGGCTTCCAGACTGATGATGCGAATTCCAAGTGTGGTCGTACCATAGCTGTATACAGCTTTAAATAGATGGCTGGAGATCGGCTAACAAAGGTCTTGCTGAGTGATGCTAAGACACTCTCGGCCTTCTTGACAATCTTAGAGAGATGGTTTGTCCAACGCAAATCGCTGCTGACAGTAATGCCCAGAGGACTTCTTGATATCAGTGTTGTGGAGGGAGTATGTGGACGCTGGATTTTTCCTCCCAAAATGCATGGTGGTACATTTGTCCACAGTCAGCTTCAGTTGCCAGTCTGTGATCCATTGTTGCAGTGTGTCCAGGCCTAATTGTAGGAAAGAGTTGTAGATTTCAGGATCAGTCCTTTTGATTTCAAGGTACAGCTTGATGCCATCTGCATATTTCAGTACCGTGGCATTCTTTAAGTTGGCATCTATGTCATTAATATATGCCACAAACAAAAGGGGACCATCCCTGTGGTACACCAGATGACATCTCGTATGGTGATGAAAGCTGTCCGAGAACAGTGACTACCTCTTTTCGGCTTAGAATGAAGGATTTCAACCAGTCAAAAAGTTCATCCCTCACACCCATTGCAGAGAGTTTTGCCATAAGTTTTTTGTGTGGCACAGAATTAAAAACCTTAGCGAAGTCAAGGTAAACAACATCCACCCATGAGCCGCTGTCAGTGATCCGGGTAATGTCTTCAAGGAACTTGATAAGCTGATCACAGCAGCTGGAGTTAGGGATAAATCCAAACTGCGAGGGCCGGATGAGGCTGTGAGAGCTCCAGAAGTTCCAAAGTGTTTCTCTGACACAGGATTCCATCAGTTTGGCAATACAGCTAGTAAGACCTACTGGACGATAGTTGACAGGTGACGTGCAGTCGCCCTTTTTGAACAGGGGAATGACACTGGCAGTTTTCCACTGCTCCAGAGTAGCACCATTGTTGAGACAGTATTGAAACAAGAAAGAAAGCTGGCGCAAAAGGAAGTACCCGCCACGTTTGAGAAGCAGGTATGTAACATCATCAAGACCAGGGGAGGCATAGTTGCGCTTATTCTTAAGGTGACGTCGCAACATTGCAGGTGTAAATTCCATAGTTGTTATGGAATTTGATGTTAGAGATGGTGGAGATGGTACATTCTGGTTTTCAACTTTAAAAATGCTTGCATAGCACTCAGCAATGAGTTCTGCGCATTTTGGGGATCGTCAGTGATCTGGCTTGTGTGGAGATTGTGAAGAGGACCAACTGGAGAGTGAGGTAACTGCTTTGAATGAACATATTTCCAGAACACCTTACTGTCAGGATTGGTTGTTATGCACTGTTCAAATTCAAGCACTGCCTTTTTTGTAACTTGCTTGAGATGGTTGGAAAATGTATTCCGCTTTTTTCTGTTGGCATCTGATTTATGCAGTTTATATTCCCATTCAGCGTTCCGACGTTCTTTCCTGGCAAGTCGGACCGCTGAAGTTTCCCAAATTGCACTTTTGGGGTGTTTTTTTTCTGCTTTCGTGGCACCGATGCTGCACACGCTATCCATATTGAGTCCAGGATGCTCTGAAGTATAGTGTTAACACCTACAGAGTTATAGAACTCATGCCACTTTGGGCGCTGTAGCTCAGTGCAGTACAAGTTCCAATCTGCTTTCTTCCAATCAAAGCAAGCAGATTGGAGATGGTTCTGGTTTTTGTTGCTGCCCGCAAGAGCCAGATTGGCAATGATCATAACATGATCAGAGTTGCCTAGAGGTTCCTCAGTAGTACAACTGATAACCACTTCAGGCGTAGTGGTGAAGATCAGGTCCAAAGTGTTGTCACCTCTTGTTGGAGAGGTGACTACTTGTGACCAGTTTGAGTCCAGCACTAGCTCAAGGAAATCATTTGCACTTTGTAGCCAACGAAAGGTTTCCCAATCGATCTCAGGATGATTGAAGTCACCTGTAATAAACACATAAGTGGCTGTTTTCCTGGCAGCAGCTCTGAGGATATCGCAAAGCTGTGTGTCCTTATGGTAGTTTGGGGGGCAATAAACAACACCAAGCAGAAGTGTTGACATGGTCATACATATGTCACAAAAAAAACTTCTTGTGATTCGTTCAAATCAACGCAAGGAATTACCGAAAAGTTTGAACGAACGTAGACCATCACACCACCACCACGGCGGTTAATGCGGCCCCTGCGGAAAAGGTTGTACCCAGTAATGCTGAAAACCTCATCACAGAGTAAGGAATGTGCCCATGTTTCCATGACTGTGATGAAGTCAGGGTCGATGCTTCTGACGTAGGAGTTAAACAGATGTATCTTGTTGCATAAACTGCGAGCATTTAAGGACAACAATTTATACCCTGCTTGCAGTTTATGATGGTGTATAGAGGATGGCAGGTTGTTCTGGTTTAGTTTCCCAGAGTTGTTGCAGTTTTTTCATTGCCAGTTATTGTGGGTAGAGCGCACTCAGACCAGCTGGTATCTCTCTTCCAAGTCTCACCAGCCTTAACAAACCTCCACATCTGCCCATCATCACGCAGACTAAAACTTTCATGTTGGGCTGAGTTGCGATTCAAGAAAGCTACAGCACGTAGCTTTGGACGTACATGGGTAGTAGGCCTGGGCGTGTTCGGAAGGTAATCCGATTTTCACGCCCAGCTTTAACAGAGGCCAGATGATATGAAATTGCCTCAGTGGGGTCCGAAAAAGACAGCCTCATGAGTCTGGGTTTTGGACCAGATCGACCAAGGCGGAGAGCACCCTTTGGGGGAACACAGCCTAGGTCTTTGGCTGAGCTGACAGCAAATGCCTGAAGATCAGCCTTGTCCTGTGGTACTCCAATGGCAATTACTTCATGGGTAGCAGATTCCGGAGTCTTCTCAGTGTGCCCAGATACGGCAAGGGGTACAGGGAGATTCTTTAGCAAGGCATTCCGATAAGACCCCTCATTGTGGAGTCCTACCCGAATGCTTGCTTTTATTCCTGTTACTTCCCTTCTTAAAGCAGAAATCATTAGTTGCAATTCTGCAAAATCTGTACTGGTAGGTTGTTGTTGTTGTTGTTGCTGCTGCTGCTGCTGTTGCTGCTGCTGTTGTTGTTGTTGTTGTTGTTGTTGTTGTTGTTGTTGTTGTTGTTGTTGTTGTTGTTGCTGCTGCTGTTGTTGTTGGTGATGATGATGTTCCTCCACGGGTATGGTAGGGGAAGACACAGTCGCCGTTGTTGGTGTCGAGATGTACAGGGAGCGGAAGAAATGGGTTGTTGTTGCTGATGTTCTTCCACATGAATAGCAGGAGAAGCCAGTGTCATAGGTTTTTGCCGTTGTTCAGTAACAACGGTAGAGGAAGATACAGTCATCGGTTTGTTGTTGTTGTTGTTGTTGTTTTTCAATAACATTGGTGGGGGCAGGCACACAGGCCAGGCACTGAAAGGATCAGGATTTTAGCTGGACCATCTCCCAGAGTCCATCCATCATAGCAATATGATGTCTCTATATTTGGCCTGGGATCCTCCGGAAGCCTGTGGCACATTGAAGGCAGACAGAGATGCGACAGGTTCCACATTCGACCCAGCGATTACGGAACGAGTTTTCCGGTTCCGTACAAATATGGCAGGTGTGATTTTCTGGGCAATGTTCTATTTTGGAACATCGACCAGTTTTGTTGCATACTTCATCCATGGATATCACCATGGCAATTTTGTTATTTCTGCCCATCCGTAGAAAAACACAGAATGTAAACAATAGAGGTTTAGCGCACTTGATTACGATAGAAATAAAATGTCTGGCCACTACCATGCTATTAGCTATCAGAAGTGAAAGTTTCGTCAACCTTCTCAATCGCAAACATCGTTTATTTCCGTATTAGCACGTGTTATTTTAATAAAGCATATCGATGTAAGTGGAGTTACTTAAATGAAAATATAGGTGGCTCTTAAAAGGGCCAAATTAGAAAACAAATTTAAGTTAATTAGAAAACAAGTCGTGGTTATCAAATAAAATTGGATTTAATCATTTATATTTTCATAGTCATGGTTATCAAATAAATTGGATTTAATTATTTATATTTTCATAGTCATGGTTATCAATGTAGAAAACAAGTCATTTTCACCAACGGTGGAATTACTTCTGACAGCTAATACCATGAACTTAAATGAATTTTCACCAACAGTGGAGTTACTTCTGACAGCTAATACCATGAACTATATTTTCATAGTCATGGTTATCAATGTAGAAAACAAGTCATTTTCACCAACAGTGGAGTTAACTTAAATGAAAATATAGGTGGCCCTTAAAAGGGCCAAATTAGAAAACAAATATATGGTTATCAAATTTTTTTCACCAACCCTATACATGAAATTGATAACCATGACTATGAAAATATAAATGATTAAATCCAATTAATTTGATAACCATGACTTGTTTTCTAATTAACTTAAATTTGTTTTCTAATTTGGCCCTTTTAAGAGCCACCTATATTTTCATTTAAGTAACTCCACTTACATCGATATGCTTTATTAAAATAACGCGTGTGTGTGTGTACAAAAGAGTCTGCGCATGTAAAAAAATAAATATGCGGCGTAAGTTAACGAGATAAATGTTTGTTTATGTTTTGTTTTTGTATTTCTGTTTTGTTTTCCTATGTATTATGTGTGTTTGTGTATACAAAAAGATCTGCACACGAATATATAATCTTTATATATATAAAAGCGAGGATGTGTGTGTGTCTGTGTACAACTTTGGATACCTAAGGCTTTTACAATAACCAACCGAATTTGACCAAATTTTCTGTGCACGTTGCACAGGTCGCTAAGATGGTCACATTACAAAGATTTCTCCAATCGACCCACGTTGAGCAATAAAAATCGATATCAACATTATCGGTAGCAAAATTGATGTAAGGGAGACAACCAACTTTATTGACAATCCTTATAAAGAGAGTGAGATATGGAGACCTTCGTTTTCAATTTTAAAACAACAATCATCGTCGGACGAAATTTCAGAAATATAAACATCAGATTCATTTGAAGATAAATCACTAATATTATTGTTTGTTTCTTGTTTATTCTTTGTTGCACTTTGAAAGTTAAAAAAACACTTGTTGTTTTAACTTGTTTCACTATATTAAGTGTTAATTTTCGCGGTAAGGGCCTAATCTCGCAGCAGTCTCGAATTGACGAGATTTTGATGATTGTTTGTTTATTTTTAGAAAATCATTATGGGATTTTCCATTTAAACCATTGGGACCTACAGCTTTTACATTTTTAAAGTAATTTCGTCCACATTTGAAGCAGGCATTATCTATGCTTCCAGCTGTATTCGTACACATCAAACTTTTTTGACAATGAAGGAACATACTGAACAGGATTCTTCCTGGATGTCCACGGATATATAAATCTATTGATACTGTATGTGATCTACAGGATGCGGTCAACTATCCAGTTGAATTTCTAAATTCTTTAAATCCTCCTGGTTTACCTAATACATTGGTTCTGAAAGAGGGAACGTCAGTTATTTTGCTGAGAAATATCACTCCTCCAAAACTATGCAATGGTTCACGCCTTGTAGTTAAAAAACTGTCTCCACTTAGTATTGACGCTACCATTCTATCCGGATGTGGAAAAGGTGAAGATGGGATAATAACAAAAATTAGCCTGACTACATCAGGCGTGGATACTCCCTTCTCCTTTCACCGAACCCAATTTCCCCTTTCGTGTTGTCTTTGCGATGTCCATAAACAAGTCGCAGGGTCAAACTCTGTCCGTCACTGGAATTCCCTTGGATGAACCTTGCTTTTCACACGGACAATTCTACGTTGCCTGCTCACGAGTTGGCAGTAGAGAAAATCTCTTTGCGTTAGTTCCGAAAAGAAAAACAAAGAATATCGTCTATCCTGAAGTGCTTTAGTGTTAACAAAAAAACTTATTACAGCTCTGCCTTGACTTCACCTTACTCATTACAAAACATACCAATGAATATGACATGCAGGATATTTTGGATTATAAGTTCAAAATTTAACGATACACAGCAAAGGATGCACTCAAATTTTCTCTTATTCTACTCTCATCGTTTTTTTGTTTGTTTACAACTCTGCTTTCATTACAACTTTTTGTACTTTAGCAAAACTGCCTGTTTTTTTACAGATTTGCAACGTGTCTTTAATCATTTGTATAACTACATCCTGTCCAATGTTTTCCTTCATTATCAACATAGTTTTATGTGTACAAAGATTGCACTAAATATTCGTTTGCATTAATTATTAAAGACTTCTGCTTATTTTGACAAGTTGGGGACAAATAATGTTCTTCTTTTACTTCCTAACTGTATATTCTTAGCATAATTTCAAACCCCGAGCAACGCCGGGTAAATCTGCTAGTTATATATATATAATTAAAAGGTGTATGTGGGTTAGAAGCGAAGTCAATGTTCAGAAATATTTTACAAATGTAGGTAAGATTGGCCGGTATAATGTCTCACACGAAATAGTGTGGTTTCTTTTCACTTGTGTGTATATGCATGTGGTATGTATCTGTATATAGATTTGTGTGTATATTGTTGTTTATAGATTTTGTGAAGTACTTACTGCGATGCCTAAGGGATGTAGTGATTTGTTTTTTGTTTTCTTTCCCCGTCCATGTCCACATGTGGTTTGTTGGCGAAAATCAAATCAAATCAAATATACTTCGTTAAAATAATTCTATGTTGAAACTGGTACTAGTAGTCAGGGAACAGTCAAAGTAATTGTAATAATGAATATTGTAATACATCTGACATGTGTTTAAAGGCAATTTTTGGTGAAAATATATTTTGTTTGGTCAAGACGTGGTCAAACGTCCTTCCATGTCGTTTTTTACGTGTCTATATACTTGTGATATAAAACAATGACAGGATGGTCCCAGTTGGATTGTCTTTGATCAAGGTCTACTTTATGATATCTGTCACTCGGTTTTAAACCACCATCTAGTTTTTGGTTCTGTTAGCAGTATCACTCTGCTGTAAATTATAAAGACATGGCCTTCTGTTTGAAGATTGTTTCCTCCTTTGCACCACTCAGAAATATTTGGTAATAATGAATTCTGTTGCACATAGAATGTAACATAGAAGCTGTATAGATCAGTGTATACATTATACCAACACAAAGCCAATTTATTTGTTAAAGTGCCCAGTTATTAAAGCTCATATTTACAATATACGATTCTTCTAAAATTATTGAGTGAATAGACATGATTAATTTCAATAAACTCTGTCTCTCTCTCTCTCTCTCTCTATATATATATATATATATTAATTCAAAATATTAACAAAATAGATATTCTTGAGATCAAGTATATTTTATTATACATATTTCAGAGGTACTGAGTTAAGTTCAACAGTACGTCTTCAGCAGATAAAATAAGATGATGCATGACATACCCTGACATAGTAGATGGTTAGGATTTAGTCATGGTAGTGATTAATATATGACAAAACTCAATATTATACCCTAATATTGAGAACATGAGAAAAATATATAATACAAACAATAGAGAGGGTGCGTGTAATACAGCTTAAAAATACATGGCATCAATATAACAGTTAAAACAAAATATTTTTAAAACTACTGAAGAAAGAGGAAAGAAAGGAAAGCATAGAGGAAGAAATAGCTGATGGCATACTATATTTAGTTGGTACCTCGAAAAACAAATGAAAGATGATTAAAGAGAGAGAGAGACAAAGGGGAGTAATTTATGTTCAAGTTTATAGACAATTATCCATATATGCAATATATATCTAAACTTATTTAGTTGACCGTTAATATTCAAAATATTTAATTTAAGTTATTTCAGAGTAATGAGTAATATTTTAGGTTTTAAAAGTTAATAGGTATCTGCATTAATATTATATTATACTATCAAGTTTAATTTCTAAAATTCAAATTTTATGAAAACAAATTTAAAGGATTTACGAAACACGAGAAAGAAAATATATAATGCTTTTATACCCTCACGAAGGTAATCTTTACCAAAATTTAGTGTTTTTTTCCTAACTTTTTGCGATGCTTGGAATGTAGACAAAGCTTTATGAAGACAGTTTGAGAATAATTCACTTTTTTTTGTTAATTAAGTTTTCATAATTATTAATTATTAATAGGGTCTCCTTTGTGCAGAGGTTGCAGTTAGTTGATATAGACGAGTTCGTGTATATTTTACTATTACAAAGCTTCGTCTTGCAGAAATAAATTTTTGAAGTAATTTCACTAGTCCAGCCTCCTGTCGTTTTACTCTCTCTCTCTCTATATATATATATATAGTAAAACGACAGGAGGCTGGACTAGTGAAATTCCTTCAAAGATTTATTTCTGCAAGAGAGTTGCTTGCTATTTCTAGCAGATCGAGCAACCATGCAGAATTTCCCTATTATATATTTATTTAAAATACTAATACAGAATTAATAAAATACTATTATTGTTTTTACATTAAGTTTCTCAAGTCATATCTTTGCCTTTATTGCACAATACTATGAACAATTATTTATTATTATAAAGCCTTTATCTTATTAGCTTTGTAAATTCGTTTTCTTTTCAACCATTCAACCATTTCCAAAGAGATTATTAAAAAAAGAACATCTATATGTATTTTTAAAGAAGCAACAAAATCCATAAAAATCAGAAATTGTATATATACTAATCTTTAAATCTGTGTCAAGCTATGCAAAATAATTTTTTTTTTCTTTGCACGTTTTTCTTGAAATATGATTAGAATAGAAGAAAAATAAGTTACCAAGCTGAATCTGAATACAAATAGGATTTTAAAAGGAATTACTTAAATAAGAAATATAGATAAAACAAAAGTACTGTAATTTTATGTTTAAAAGTTCAGAGTTAAAAACAAACTCATTCACTCATGCAGACACACATACGGGTGAGAGAAAACATTTGGTGGAAGAAGTAAGAAAAAATTAGAAAAATAAAAAAAGTACTCTCAGGTATATTTTCATCAAAGAAAGTATATTTGAAATCTAATCATATTATTCGTTTTGATTTCAAACATGTTCACGATGCTAATGACTTCCATATATGTGTAAGATAAAATATTAATCACAGTGATTTGTTTTTCAATATTTTCATAAGATAAAATACACACATTC
Organism: Eledone cirrhosa; assembly: GCA_964016885.1. Classification (NCBI taxonomy): domain Eukaryota; kingdom Metazoa; phylum Mollusca; class Cephalopoda; order Octopoda; family Eledonidae; genus Eledone; species Eledone cirrhosa. Next base: position 103,548 of record CAXHJY010001530.1, on the reverse strand, counting down.
ACATACAAGCACATATATTTCATGTGCATTATTTCTATCATAAATTGTTTATTAGTTATAAGAATTTAGTATTCAAGTTTTCTTTTGAATATTTTATGTTTTTTTGTTATGATACTGGATTCATAAACAATAATAGATAGCTTATAAGATAGATACAACCAGCATTAATTCTTTCTGCAGTGCTATTCTGCTAAAATAGGTATCAGATCCAGGCTTTGTTGTACAAAAGGCCAAGGATTACAAGATGACAAAATACCACTACTTTTCGATAGGTTTCTTTTTGAACCCGTACATCACCTTTCTATTCAGTTTAATAAAGATACAGATGATTATCTGTGAGAATGAATGTCTTAGAGTTCAACAGCTCTTTTATTGAATCTCTTTTGAAGTCATAAATTTGATAGGGTTTTGTTTTATTTAAAGCATTTTATAATAAACGTATGGTGTTAAATATTTATTTCAAATTATTCCACTCTAGATGATTTTGTACTACATAATTTATGAATTAAAACCCCCCAAATTAATACTGTTTGTCATAGTTGTTTTCTAACAAATGTTGGACAATGGTTTATTTACTTAGGTTACATAAGAAGGTATTATTCAGGAATTCTTTCTTGGATATTGTTATTATTGTTCTTATTTAGCAGCAAGTTAATCCAGTTCGAATAGAGTTATGATCAAAATTATTCCAACAGTGACCATCCTGAGGTTCCTTAAAAGTATTTATTTTAAGATTGTTGGGAGTTATTTGAAGGGCATCTGTTTCAAGGTGTGTAGCTAGCAAGGTGTATGACTATGTAGAAGCACCTTTCTTGGGCTTTAGGTTATCTTCGTATAGATGCCTGGCATATGTGTAAAAAGCTTTCTGGGTATTTGTTTCTGAATAGCTATGGTTATAATTGGCAGTGGTATGAACAAAGAAAGAAAGCTATAAATGAAACAATAAATATTATAATTTATAACCAAAATCAATTCATTGACAATTGTTACAAAATCTATAGCCATATCAAGTTATTCATTATAAGGTGTCAGCATTAAAATACAATGAGAGTAGTAGTTGGAAAAACATAGTAAACTTGAATAGAACAATAAATGAGAATATATTCATCTCCTCATCATCATCGCCACCATCACCGTCACTGCTACCAACATCATGACAATGATGACCTCCACCACCATCATCATCAACAACAATTTTTATATTTACAATAATTTCATTTCATAATTTTCTGCAGGATAATTAATTTCTGCCGCTAATACCACTTGAGAGAATATAGACTAATCACAGGAAATGTTTTCTCACTTGTTTTTGGAGAGAAATATATAGTAACATATTTGTTTCCTCATACATTTATGTTTTTCAAAAAAGTTGCAAAGTTTTTATCATCAGTAGTCTTATCTAGCTTTATAGGATATCATTTGATAAATTTCTTTCAAAATTATTCATTAAACAAATATTTATCATTCATAACAGAAACATTCTATACAAAGAAATTGATTTATTTGTCCTCAATAATAATGTTGATACTATGATCTCATGTGAAAGGTTGATAAGTGATGTTTTTTTATGACATAACAGAAAATACGAGTTAAAAAACGTGTAATGTCTTAATTTTGATTTATAATATGTACAATCCTTGAGAATATATTCACTCCAACATTATCTAAAATCAGTATTCAGAATTACATGATCTTTCATATGCTTTCATACAAAAGACATTCAACAAGGCATGCAATGAAATATCACTTTAGCTTGGAGTTTCCTGTGTCTCTTTGTCTGAAGAAGTTTCAAAGCATATTTGACTGAGTCTAATACATTTTAATCTACTAGAGAAAAGGCAATGCAATACAAATAATAATTTATCACTTAGAATATCATTTGTTGAAATGTTTCAACAGTATGAGCAGTTGATTTCAGGGTATAAACAAGTGACAGCAAAATCTATTTTGAGAAAATCCTTAGTGCTTGTTAATATTACAGTAAGATACTATACAAGATCTTACTGTAATATACAACATTCAATGTCCAACCCATATTTCTTCTAGTATAGATGTTATTCCTAGTGTGGTTTTCAAAAATAGGATCATAAAGTTTCTAGTCATTGTTTAAGATGTCAAAAATCTTCTTTGACATCTAAATTGTCATCTTCATATTTGACATAATACTATATATAATGTTGGATATGCTCCATTGTATCCCGCTGTACTATATCCTTGAAAAAAGAAGCTACATATATTAGATTCAATTATTAAACCATGTATATTATGAAGATTAATAAGAAAACCATTAAAACTATAATCCTCCTGATCATCTCAGCTTCAGCGATTGTATTACACCAACCATTGTAATATTTCATAGATACTTTAATAAATAAGGAGTATGTACTGGGGGAAGACATGGAGGTGTGTTGGTCAGGGGCTGTATAAATTTTGAGAATAGTTGTTATTAAGTGCTAGTAGAAGTGGTGACACAGGTCAGGCCATATTGTATGCTACTGGTCAGGTGTTCTTCAGCACAGCATAGTGCAATCACTTGCAGTCATTATTCATCTCTGAGGTGAAGTTTATTTTTTTTTAAGGTTGGTCTTCCCACCCTCATCCCATGTCTTCCTGGGTCTGCGTCATCCATAGGCCCCAACCACTGCATTTCTTTATGCAGCTGTTATTTTCCATGCATATTACATATCCATACCAATGCAGTCTTCTCTCTTGCACACTAGATGCTATTCCTCTTATGCTAAAATGTTCCCTTAGTTTGTTTATGCTATGTTTCTAATGCACACTTACATTACACATCCATCAAAGCATATTCAACTTCTTTCTTTCTAGCCTCTGCAGGTCTTCTACTGTCAAGGATCATGTTTCACTGCCTTGTAGTATTGCAGTTCTCACACAGGCACCATACAGTCTCTCCTTCACTTTGTAAGAAAAGCATTTTGTTGTCAGCAGCAGCAATAGTTCTCTAAGCTTCTTCCAGCCTGTTCTTATCCTAGCTCTTATACTTTTGGTGTATCTGCATGAAGTTTTGGTGTATCTGCATGAAGGAGTGCAGAGAAATCACATTGGGGGGGGGGTCCATGGAAGAGGCAGACCCAACAATACATGGAATGAGATAGTGAAGTCCAACCTTAAGAAGCTGAGCCTCTCAATTGAAACGACAGAAGACAATGTGGATTATGAATATGCTGTTCTGGAAAAGACCCACCTACACATACAAACATACCCCCCTAAAACTTATAACCCACACACAGTACTGATTCCACAAGATGTGCATCATGTTCAGTGGTTGGTGACAGGAGGGGTATTCCATTATAGAAACCATGCCAAAGTGGAACAAATAGACTCTCCAGTTGTGTCAGAGGCATGACAGCCTCTGTAGTATTTGTGAGCTACATGATGAATACACTCAGTGGTTGGCTATAGGAAGGGCCGGTAGCCATAAAAATCTCCCCCAAAAAGTGTCGGGAGGACACTTCAGCTCTGACAAAGATATGACAACATCCCTAATGTTCATGATTACACAATAAATGTACATAGTACATTCTGTTAAATAGTTGGTGGTAGCAAAGGTATCCAGCTGTGGAAAACTTGCCAAAACAAACAACTCTTCCACTGTTTCAAGGAAATATCAGCTGCCCTAGTGATGGTGTCATGATAAAACTTCATCAGAGAGAGCTGTACTATTGTGATGATCACCTAAGTAAATCTGACTAGAAAAATGTTTATCTTTCCTTTTTTTCTTATTTTCTGCAAAATTCAAAGCTATTACTAAAACATTCTTGATTTAAACAAACATTTTACTACAAACAAATTTACTTTGATGTATCAAAATATATCTAGCTATAGCAACTAAACTGACATTTCTGAGTTCAAATCCCGCCGAGGTTAACTTTGCCTTTCATCTTTACGGGGGTCGGTCGATAAATTAAAGTACCAGTAATGCACTGGGAAATTGCTGGCCTTGTGCCAAAAGTAGAAACAATTAATTAGGTTTGTATTGGTAACATGAAATGCAAAATAGCTTGTAGCAAGCCAACAGTATCTTCATCTTTCTTCACTCTACATGTTAACCCTTCATATTTGACATTCCATAAACTTCCCTTAGCATTAATTAAATATATGCAATTTTACTGTCAATTGTATACTGTATTCTTATTGAGAAATATCTCAAAATGGTTTATTAAATTATTTTACTAGTAATGTATTTATCCTTGAACATATTCTTGCTTCAATAAAAACAAACAACATAAAGTATCATAGGTAGCCATAATTTAAGTCTATAATAGTTCTTATGAAAGATTTATTTCTCTAAATTAAATGTTAATTAAATTAACCTCAGGTATAAGAAATTTTCAAAGTCTGCCAGTGATTTGGTTTTTCTCAATTACATTACATTCATTGCACTGATGATTTGGTAGAAGTGTCACTAGTGATTAGATGTTACTAAAAACTACGAAAGCAACTGTTGAATAATTGTGTATAATTGAGTGTTCTCTAAATTGTAGTCTAAAAAGTTAATAGAATTATTGCTAATACTTATAATATTATGTAATTTCATGTTTATTCACTTATATTACAATATCAGTAATTACTGGTTAGACTTTCAAATATATGTAACATATAATCCCATTAAAGCAATTATTTAATCATTGTCAATATAATCCTAATTTTATTGCTGACTTTAGATACATCAATTGCTTCTCTATTTTTTCCACAATTATAACACGTATCCCATTTCATCTTAATCTACTAGTTGTCTATAATGATTGAGTTTCACTATCTATACCTTATTCCAGATATTGATATTTTCTTAACCAATTTTTTTTAATTCTTTTTTGATTTTAGAAATTGCATTGCAGGCCATTGGGAGCAGACTCCTCAAGGGCTTTAGAGAATCATATTAACCCAAGCACCTATATCAAAGCAAGATTTACCAGAACTCATTGAACATGTGATTAACTTCAAATCAGCTGTAGAAACTGTGACAAAAATGGTATGTTCAAGTGATATGCAGTATTTCAACCCATTTAATCTTGGGCTATGATGACTCATCCAACTCCTGCCAGCTTAAAAAGAAAATGAAAATGGATGATGATGATAATGATGAATTCAGTATTGAGATTTGGTGGCTCTAAGTGCAAGCTTAGGACAATTTTAGTATCTTACTATGTACAAACCTAAATATATTACATATTTTATAGGAAACATAGGCTCAGTATCATGTTTCTTTTGCCATTGGTTATAATAGCAACATCTATTTGACAACAGTTGTTTTTATGATTGTTTAGCAAAGGTCAGTCCCAGCTGATAGATTTACAAGCAAAGTCCTTTCATCCATTACCATCCCATCTTTTCTCAAGCCATTTGTACTTCACTCTGGTCAACATTTTTCAATGTGTCCTTCTTTTTAAATAATTGAGAGTGATGTGTGGAGCTTTGGCTGTTATATCTAGCAAGTTACGTGGAGGTTTTAATGTAGCTCCATATTTATTTCTTCTACGCTACTGACATTCTAATTTCCTTTCAAACTCTTTAAATTACACAATACAAATTAAATTATCTGTTAAATTTATAGAGAAATTTCCCATTAGAAATTTAATTTAATATTAGTTGTGTAGGCGCCACAGTAAAAAAGTACTCAGTACTCACTGTAAATGAGGTTGTTGTTAGGAAGGGCATCCAGCTGTAGAAATCAAGCCAAAATCAGTTTCGTAAAACATGGTCACCCGACCTAGCATTTCCCATAACAGGACAACCCGTCTAACCCATGCTCGCATGGAAGACTGGACGTAAAATGGTGATGATGATGATGATTACTATATTTAAGAAGAATCAAATGTATACTTTCAGTCCAATAATATGAATTGAAGTCCTTTCATGGCTATATTTCTAATGCATATGTTTTCTAACTATTTGTGAAAATAATTTAGAATTTGGAACGATTTAGTAAAATATTTCAATTTTTCATTATAATACTTGTGTTTGGAATAAAATTTAAAATGTTACAAAACTTCCTGATGGAAGGTTTTATTTTAAATATGCTGAAGAGCTTCATACAGGTATTTGTGTGTCATAAAATCAGTTTTGTATAAGCTTGGGCATATTTTATGCTTCTACACTAATGGTATTTCATATTGTTATATTTGAATTATAAGTGTTGTTCTGCCTCTTTAAATTATAAAATACAAAGGAAGTTATCTGCACAGTGAAATTTCACATCAGATGTGCAAACAAATATCTTTCATTGCTGTGAGGTGTAGTTACAAATGTAAATAAATGTCTTTTGTCTAAATAGAACAAAAAAAAAAAAGGAACATTTGTTCGTATTCACCCAGGGTATTTCATTACATATAACACAGGTCACTAAAAAAGTGTACCATTGCATATGGTATACTTTATTGCTATATTTTCCATAGGTCAGTAAATCTATAATATAAGGAATATTTGAGTTACATGCATGTATAACAACAAAATTTGAATATTTTTTACAAGCAATTAATATTTATCAAGGGAGATAAATCTATGATTACAAGACTCCCTCATATTTTTAGTACTTCACTACCTCCTTACGGATAACTGATGCTGCACACCAGGTCCGAAGACTGAAGAGCCAAACTCCCCCTGTCTTCGCCCCCATCTCTCTCTATTATGAGCAAATAGGATCCCACATGTTGGCCGCCCCATGGCCCCAGCGGACAGAATGGAGAAGGTGTTTCCCTGCAGGATGGTGAGGGAGATGCGCTGGAAGAGCCATTCCATCTCGCAAGGCTAACACCTGTGGCTAGCCAACTCAGCGCCTATGGTGGTAAGAAGTAGGGAGGTGCACCAAGGACAGCAGAAGTCTCACCAGTCGGAGAGCAACCTATACTTGGAGAGTTAATCTTCCTCAGCCCGATGTGCAGCAGAAACTGGGTTAGTCACAGACTGTACCAGGTTGCGGCTAGAGAAGGTGTCACTGCAAATGGCTTCCCAGTCAAAGGGATTTACCACCACAGAATGGGAAGAATGTCATACCTTCTGGCCCTCAGTCCATCCCCACCGGCTCAAGCTGGAAGGGGATGTGTGCAGCATCCAAGCCATGCTTTATGACTTTGTTGAGGGCAGCATGACATGGAAGGCGGCCGGCACTGTAGCAACAAGAAAGCGGGAGGAGGCCGAAAGGGTCTACAGTGGATCTGCAGCAATATTTGTGTGACTTGCAGATCCTGAGGCCAAGCCTCAGGGAAACCCCCATGCGCAGGCTATCATTGTCCAGCTGCATGCCTGTGGAGAAGGAGGATAAGGCATGGAACCAGGCACCACTGTGGGGTTTGTGAGGCCACATGAAAACATGCAAGGAGGTGCTGGTCCGCTAGCCTGTCTGAGGCCAGGTTGTACTGGATGGCATCCCAAATACTCACGTTCCTTGATCACAGTGAGTTCCGTTGTGTTTAGGAGAACCTTGTTGACGAAAATGAGCACAGATCACTACGAAGAGTATAGAGGAGCTTCAGTATAGTGAAGCAGTTCCTCAACAGGAAGAGGGCTGGGTGGGCATCAATCATGCCCAGTTGTCTCGTGAGGGCCTTGAGTTGCTGGAGCGGATGGCCGGTGGGTGGATCAGTGACCGGAGGATGAGGACATCCTCTTTAGGGGTTACCTGTTCCTGGAGGAGAGTAGACCAGATATCAGAGATGGAAGCTGCAAAACTCTCAGTATTGTAGTTGACATTCACTACCTCTGACTCCGACGAGTTGATCTGGAGGCCGATTCCCACCAGACCAGCAACCACCAATTGTAGGTCTTAGACAGTCTCCACGGGCCCGCCCAACGTAGTATCATTCAGGTACCAAACATTGAGGGGCGGAGCGTGATACTCCGAGCAAAGTGGTCTATACCATATTGGTCTAATTTTGACATCACTATCATCCTTATCACTATCAATTCGTATTACAAATTCTGTGATATCATATGATGGATGATTGTTATAAATGTATATAATTCTCAAATAAGATTTGGGGATATTCATGCCTTTCACAAGAGTTTAGTACCACATAAAAAATGTCTGTATATGAAAAAAAGAATCAATTAAAATTCGTAAACTGGAATAAATTTATTTGTGATTCTTTAACCTAAGATTAGCCATGAAAGAGGAGAACAGTAATCAAAGTTATTCCAGATGTGGCTAACACATCCTTTTGTATATCTATAACTATCTTGTCTAACGTTCATTTCTCTTTTAAAATAGCAGTGTATGATTTGAGAAAGATTAAGCTGCTATACCTAGCAAGTTGAATGAGCACATAGGTAATTTCTGAATGTTTCAAAACATTTTACATCTCTTTATTCACAGGAGAATCCAGCTCACTTTCTTTTTATGATGCTTACTAACACCTGGTCTCTGAAAAGATTGACAACTTTAGTTATAGTGTTCATTACAAAGAACATATATTATAAGAAGCATTCATCAAAATTAATCATATATATACACATATATATATATATACGTATATATATATATACATATATATATATATATATATATATATATATATATATATATATATATATATATATATATATATATATATATATATTGTTATACTTTGGGAGCGTCATGTTACCAATAAGAAACACACGCACCAGTTGCTTTCACTCACTTCAATTTATTATAAGTTAAATTATAAATTTGAAAAATTTATAAATTTCCGTTTGGTTGGTTGGTTGGTTCCACAACCAGACGGTTGTTCATATATTGTCAAAGTTCTTTCGTCACACATTCTGTGACCTCATCAGTGACTGGGGATTATTTTCTTTGTTTTGTGCCTCTCCTTTCTTCTGTCCTACGGCATCTTGTTTTTGTGTGTGTTGTGTGCTTAGTTTGCGCATGTGTTACATCCGGGTGTTTGTGTGTGTTTGTTTAGTTATTTGTTTATTTACATGTTACTAGTTAGTTGTTTGTTTTCATTTTGTCCTTAATTGTAAGTTGTGATGTTGCTATTCCATTCATATTTTCTATTTAATTTTGGTTGGAGTTCATTTATGTTTATTCCCTCTGTGATTCGTTCTAGATAAACTTAAACTAAATATTAAGATAGTGGAAAGACCAGCTACCTCCATAAAAACACTTATTAGTAATACATACCCTTTTCAAAGAGATCCCTGTATAGATAAGAAATGCATAATTTGTAAACTAAGCCCCCATATTAACTGTAAAACTAGAAACATAGTACATAGCATAAGATGTACTGAGGGACAATGTAAAGATAAGAATATAATGTACATAGGTGAGACAGCTCGTAGCATAGGAGAATGATTAAATGAACACTGGCAAGAACTCCAAGATAGAAAAGACTCATCAGTACTCCACCAACATGCTAAAATAGAACATAAGGGCAAATTAGAGAACATAGAAATAAAAATAAAATCTACACACAGAAAAGACGCAATGTTTAGACAAATCACAGAGGCAATAAACATAAATGAACTCCAACCAAAATTAAATAGAAAACATGGTCATAGCACGAATTGAACCTGTTGACATACACTTTTATTTATATATATATATATATATATATATATATATATATATAATAATCATCATCATCGTTTAACGTCCATCTTCCACGCTAGCATGTTCCATTTGATGCGGGAATGGTCGGGAGACCATGCGTCGCTCAAACGGAAGCGTCTCTGGCAGGATGTCCTTCCTAACACCAACCTCATTTATAGTGTGGACTGTGAGTCTTTTCACTCAGCCGTTAATATGCATAAGGAAAGTATATACTTTCGGACGTTCAACTATCTGGCAGGAAGGTATACGTTGCTGACGGTAGCTAGCAAGCTTGAAACTAGTACAGCGTTCCTTTGTCAGTGTTGAACAAACGAGCAACGGTGGTTGCTAGACACTACGGTTTAATACGGGATGTTTGTTTACAAACACAACGAGCATTATAATAAATGTTTGGTGAATCCATACGTACAAATATATATGTGTGCATGTTTGTATATATATATACATACTACTGTACGTCTGTATACATATATGTATGTACGTATACATACTTATATATATATATATATACCGTCTAACCCATGCTAGCGTGGAAGATAGACGTAAACGATGATGATGATGATGATATATATATATATATATATATATATTCACACACACACTTATAAACATATTTGTACAACTATATAGAGATATTATTATAGGTGTTAATGAAACGGTATACATTTAATAAATAAATAATTATAATCATTATTAGTAATGCTATAATTGTAGTTTAACCTGCAGTTCAGTGGAGAGAGAGACCAATATTTGTCGACTATTATGGTATGTTATATTTATACCTAGATATATATAAAAATAAATAAGTGCAAATCTAACTTTCTGGGTCCCCAAAACATACACAAAATGAGTAAAATATGCAAACGCATGAATGATCCACAGTTTAATATGTACATTTACAAGTTAAATATCCAAATTATATATTTAAAACAGAGACAGATAAATAAAGGTTCAAATCAAAATTATAAATATCTAAAATACTCCTAAGGTAGGCATTTTTATCAAGTAAACAAGTTACCAAATAATATGTTTATATATGTAAAGAGGATCATTCATTCTAACATTAATTCTATCATAAATGATTAGAAGATAAAGCATTATTAAAGTTTTATAAACTGTTTTGACTTTTTAGGCCCAACAGTTGATAAGAGACGTCAACAGTTAAGGCCTGTTTGTTTAGTGTTTTTTTCCTGACTTTTTGCGATGCTTGGAATGTAGACAAAGCTTTATAAAGGCAGTTTGAGGATAATTCACTTTTTTTTTGTTAATTAAGTTTTCATAATTATTAATTATTAATAGGGTCTCCTTTGTGCAGTGGTTGCAGTTAGTTTCAAATATTTAGCTCCTCTTTCTATCACATTCACTAGATATTTTAGACATGCCTTTTGTCTACTCTATGTTAAAATCCTATTACATTTTATAATATATTTTTAATATTGGGCATTTTTAAGTTTCGCAAACAATTCATTATTTTTATTTTTATATTTATTTTGTATCCAGCCCCTATCATTAGGACTCGTGTAGTTGTGACTTATATATTTAGAGTATATATCAACTAAATGAACATTTCACAATAATTGATATAAAACATTAATTTTTTAATAATATATTTTAACAATATTTTCAGTAACTTATTTACTATATTGTATTATGTTATATATATTTGAAAGGTATCACCTTAAGGCTTTAGACATCATAATATTTGTGTATTTTTGATTAACACATATATATAATTAAAAATTCAGACTTATTTAAGTTTAGTTATAAGGCGGGTTGATCCTTGAGGCACCTAAACTGTTTAATCATAAATTCTTTAATAATTATAACTATAATTATTTTATAAATTATATTATATAAACTTTTGTCAATATTATAAATATTATAAATAATGAGTTCAAATCCCGCCGAGGTTGACTTTGTCTTTCATCCTTACGGAGTCGATAAAATAAAGTACCAGTAATGCACTGAGTGATTGCTGGCCTTGTGCCTAAAGTAGAAACAAATATTATAAATAATTCTGCTAAAGATTACCTTCGTGAGGGTATAAAAGCATTATATATTTTCTTTCTCGTGTTTCGTAAATCCTTTAAATTTGTTATCATAAAATTTGAATTTTAGAAATTAAACTTGATAGTATAATATAATATTAATACAGACACCTATTAACTTTTAAATCCTAAAATATTACTCATTACTCTGAAATAACTTTAAAAATATTTTGAATATTAACGGTTGACTAAATAAGTTTAGATATATATTGCATATATGGATAATTGTCTATAAACTTGAACATAAATTACTCCCCGTTGTCTCTCTTTCTCTCTTTAACTATCTTTCATTTGTTTTTCGAGGCACCAATTAAATATAGTATCCCATCAGCTGTTTCTTCCTCTATGCTTTCATTTCTTTCCTCTTTCTTCAGTAGTTTTAAACAATTTTGTTTTAACTGTTATATTGATGCCATGTATTTTTAAGCTGTATTACACGCGCCCTCTCTATTGTTTGTATTATATATTTTTCTCATGTTCTCAATATTAATGTATAAATATTGAGTTTTGTCATATATTAATCACTACCATGACTGAATCTTAACCATCTACTATGTATGTCATGCATCATCTTATTTTATCTGATGAGGACGTACTGTTGAACTTAACTCAGTACCTCTGAAATATGTATAATAAAATATACTTGATGACAAGAATATCTATTTTGCTAATATTTTGAAATAATATTTATAACTCTGGAAAACCTTTTTACTATTGTGTGCTTCCAATCTATTGTAAAACTCATTCTTTGATGTATTCATTGAACCTTGTTTAACTTTTAAATATATATATATATATATTGTTTGACCTGTTTAGCTTGATTTGTTTTTTGGCTTGGTTGTTTAATGCCTTCTTAACCACTTATTCATTTTGTATGGCGTTTTAACATATTGTTTAACTCTAGGTTTCTTGACTATTGAGCGCTTGCCACCATTTCTACGATTTTGCGTTTCGTTTCGCTTTGTCTACCGGCCGAAATACGATTCTCGCTGAATTATATATATATATATATATATATATATATATATATATATATATATATATATATATATTTATATATATATTTATATATATATATATATATATATATATATATATATATATATATATATATATATATATATAAGCTTGTTTCTCCCCTACGGTATGCTATATTTTCTGTTGTTCTCCTGTCTCACTCGCTTTACGCGTTTTAATTGTCCTAATAACTTATTTTGGTTATTATTGCACCGAAGTGAGATATATGATTTTTAATGCAATGAAATATCTATGATCTTCGGCAAATCACTAATGAGGGACTTATTTTATTACATGTTATCCATGTGCTACCTGCAGTATTTTTCTCTATATTTTAATACATATATTTACCACTGCGATTCTGTGTTTTTTCTCTCTCTCTTACTGTTCCCCCATTCTCTCTGTTTCTCCCCCTCTGTCTTGTCCGTTAACTCTTCCTCACACTTTCACTCACTCACTGTTTTTCTCCCTCTTCTCTTCATTTCATCCTGCACTCACGAACGCTATTTTTTCTCTCTCTGCTCATAGCCCTCGTTCGTGTAGGTTCTATTCTCTAAGCGCTCATATATTCACCTAGCTTATGCTAAACAGAATAATGTTTGAAGCTTGTTTCTCCCCTACGGTATGCTATATTTTCTGTTGTTCTCCTGTCTCACTCGCTTTACGCGTTTTAATTGTCCTAATAACTTATTTTGGTTATTATTGCACCGAAGTGAGATATATGATTTTGAATGCAATGAAATATCTATGATCTTCGGCAAATCACTGATGAGGGACTTATTTTATTACATGTTATCCATGTGCTACCTGCAGTATTTTTCTCTATATTTTAATATATATATATATATATATATATATATATATATATATATATATATATATAAAATGCATTATCAAGGGAAACAACTCATAACATTTACTAGCACGCTTAAGGTATCATTGGCCAAGAAAGAGCTTCCAACCGTGAAAACCATGCTAAAATGGAATGTATGAGCAAGACAGTAGAACGGAAGGCTCTGTATATCTCTATCACAGTATCTGTGATGTTTCAATAAATATATATATATATATATATATATATATATATATTTATTAAAATAACAGATTAAAGTTTAAGCAAAGAATCGCTGCTTTCACCCTTAACGGGATCTTCTGAAACTAACAAAGTCAATCTGTAAACGCAATCTGTTATTTTAATAAATATTTGCTCTACGGTTCTTATATATTTGATATATATTTTCCTTATCGAGCCCTCTTTGGATTTTAGTCTTCAATTTTATTATTATTACTATATATATATATATATATATATATATATATATAATAAAAAAGAAAATTCCGCTCTACAATAAATGTAATCTGAGTTTTTCGAATATGAATAACATTTGATTCGTTTGCAATTATGCAAACAAGCCTCAATTTTATAGCTATGTCAGTAGAATGAACACTTAATTCTTGCTCTTATGTTGGGATGCGAACAGAACTGCAGACACTAATGTTTCTGGTTATCACTCTTCATCAGTACAGTTCACTCTTCACCTCCTGCCAAACTGTCAGAGCTAGGGAAAATACATGCTATTTTCAAAAATACACAGTGACTGATCGGCCTGATTTGCATATTAGCACACTGGCTGATCAGTCAGATCTGCATATTAGCAGATCCACTGGTCAGCCAGATTTGCATATCAGCAGACTGGCCAGTCAGTTTCCTGTTTACGAGCGATAAATGGCCGGCTTTGCCAAATTCAAATAAAAAAGAAAATTTCGCTCTAGAAATATATCTGGAGTATTATAATATTATTAATAGTAATAAATGGAAAATATCACTATAGCATCATATTTATTTTGTTATACGTATTTCAAGGATACCAAATTATGGTATGCTTTCATCAGATAAAATACAATGTTTGATGTATAAGATAGTGACATACCCAAAATATAAACTTTCATCTTCAGCTTGCAGTGGGCATATGGAATAAAAACTCAAAATTCCACAGGATATATCTTAACAAAAATATATTAAACAGATAAAAAGACCGTTATTTTAGACGCTAGATAATTTGGAGAAATTGTGTGTTTATATTGGTAGTAGGGCGGCCGTTAAATTCTGAAATATAACATATACATATATACGTGAATATTTCCGCGTTTATAATATAATTATGCATAAATCTTCCATTAACAGATACAGCACACTTTAACGGCTGCACTACAACCAATATAAACGCACTTCGGCCCAGCCATCGCGCATGTGCCATTGCATCCAGCCTTTGCGTATGCGCACTTCGTCCAGACTTCGTGCCAGTGCACTTCGGTCCAGACTTAGCGCGTGCGCACTTATTTCCAGACTTGTGCATGCACACTTCCATCCAGCCTTCGCACATGCGCACTTCGGTCCAGCCATTGCGCACTATAGGGTCCTGATAATAAACAATATCAGCTTCTAGACTAAATGAATCAATCAATGGTAATTATATATATATATTTTTTTTTTTTCGTATACATATAGGATTTTCAACCTTCGCGCATGCACACTTCCGTCCAGGCTTCGCGCATGCGCAAATCGGTCCAGCCGTCGCGCATGCGCACTACCATTCAGCCTTCGCACATGCGCACTTCCATCCAGCCTTCGCGCATGCGCACTTCTATCCAGCCTTCGCGCACAATTACTTACATCTATTTAAGAGCCTATCAACATCTATATCCTAATATAAACACAATGATATTATTTCGTCAACATGTCTTAAGACTTGGAGTTCTCTCCCTTTCAATAGATGAAATAGTTTCAATTGTGTATGTGTCGGAATTTGTTTTCAATCGCTTATGTTAAAAACGGCCACGCTGGAGCACCTCTTTCACACTTTTTATTCAATATATATATATATTTTATTTTTAATTCATCTCTGTATCAATCATACTTACGGAATATATAGGGTCATGATAATAAACAATATCAGCTTCTAGACTAAATTAATCAATCAATCATAATTATATATATATAAATGGAAAAAATGAAACGAAATTTTATTTCTTAGTCTTAGTACGGCTGTTACTTAAATATAAGTATGTATACATACATATATGAATACAGACGCACAGTAGTATATATATATATATACATGCACACATATATATATATGTACGTATGGATTCACCGAACATTTATTATAATGCTCGGTGTGTTTGTAAACAAACATCCCGTATTAAGCCGTAGTGTCTAGCAACCATCGTTGTTCGTTTGTTCAACACTGACAAAGGAAGGCTGTACTAGTTTCAAGCTTATTAGCTATCGTCAGCAACGTATACCAAATGAATTAACTGTGGAATATAAAAGATACAGAAACGAAAACCAACTAAACAGTGAATGTGTTCTGTTATTATTTCTGGCAATATTATCACAACAATATGACCCGCCCCAAGTATAACAATATATAACAATATATATATATATATATATATATATATATATATATATATAAAATAAAGTTAAATAAAAAGTCAAATGTTTAAAATTTAGCTTCGTTTATTACTGCTATATATATTTCAGTGACAGCCATCTTTGGCTGTGACCTCTTCAGGCAGTCCGAAATAGTGTGGTATAGACAAGTACATATGTTGTTGAGGTGTATAATTTTGTCAATACTCTGATATGTCCAGTTCCTGGTTAGGTTGTTATTTCTCTGAGGTACTGGAATCATATCAGTAATCAGTAATAAACGAAGCTAAATTTTAAACATTTCACTTTTTATTTAACTTTAATTGACGTTGCTCCGGAGTAACCAAACCAACCTGCGCACTTCGTCGAGTGCTCCAGCCTACATACTGAGGTGTTGGTATACAACCAACATATACTCAAAATCTCTCTCTCTATATATATATATATAAACGGAAAAAAATGAAACGAAATTTCATGTCCCACTCTTAGTACGGCTGTTACTTAAATATAAGTATGTATACGTACATACATATATGTATACAGACGTACAGTAGTATGTATATATATATACATACATGCACACATATATATATGTACGTATGGATTCACCAAACATTTATTATAATGCTCGGTGTATTTGTAAACAAACATCCGGTATTACGCCGTAGTGTCTAACAACCACCGTTGCTCGTTTGTTCAACACTGACAAAGGAACGCTTTACTAGTTTCAAGCTTGTTAGCTATCGTTAGCAACGTATACCTTCCTGCCAGATTGTTGAACGTATATACTTACCTTATGCATATTAACGGCTGAGTAGCCTAATTTTCATATCGAGTTAGTTAATCGGCTGGGCTCACCGAAAACGATAACTGGAAAAAAATGAAACGAATGCTCGGTTTGTTTGTAAACAAACATCCAGATGATTGCTAAACACTGTACGGCTTAATTAGGGATGTTTGTTTACAAACAAATCGAGCATTATAATAAATGCTCGGTAAATCCATACGTATATATATATGTGTGCATGTATGTATATATATACATACTACTGTGCGTCTGTATACATATATGTATGTACGTATACATACTTATATTTAAGTAACAGCCGTACTAAGAGTGAGAAATGAAATTTCGTTTCATTTTTGCCATTTATCGTTTTCGGTACGCCCGGACGATTAACTCACTCGATATGCAAATTAGGCTGCTCAGCCCTTAATATGCATAAGGAAAGTATATACTTTCAGACGTTCAATCATCTGGCAGGAAGGTATACGGTGCTGACGATAGCTAATAAGCTTGAAACTAAGTACATCGTTCTTTTGTCAGTGGTGAACAAAAGGGAAGCGATGGTTCCTAAACACTGTACGGCTTAATTCGGGATGTTTGTTTACAAACAAACCGAGCATTATAATAAACTAGCATTAAAGCCCGGCGTTGCTCGGGGTCAGTATGTTATCAAAGTTAGGTTGCACCACCCATTTCATGGCAGCACTTTTTTGTCTGCCAGGCACTGGGTGAATGAATTGCAGACCTGGACTGCCGAAGCAGGAGCAGTGACAGTTGTAGTTTCGCCTATTGATATTATCTCTGTGCAAAGAAGTGTTGAAATTTATTGTTTCACAGTACTTGCGCAACTCGCTCGTAGGCGATGCCAGCCGAACAACAGAGCTGCGATGGAGTTGTTCTGCTTGGTTGTCTAATGTGTGTTTTCTAAATTTAAGACAGTAGGGAGGGGTGTGATATGGGGGAGAGTTAGCTGCTGTTTCTAGCAGGTTTAGTGACCTCATAGAGATATGTTTTCTAAATTTAAGACAGTAGGGAGTGGTGTGATAGGGGGGGGGGAGTTAGCTGCTGTTTCTAGCAGGTTTAGTGACCACATTGGGGATATTATTGTGTATAGTAAATGAACTGATACTTCTTTCTTCCACGTTCGTTGATAGATGTTTTAAAATAGATTTATCGCTATTTTTTTTGTTGTTGAATAAATGTATCTGTTGCTTTTGAATATGGGGGAGAGTTAGCTGCTGTTTCTAGCAGGTTTATTGACCACATAGGTCAATAAACACACACTCTCTCTCTCTTAAAGTTTAAGGGGAGTAGAGAGAGGATTTCTGATTGTATTAGAGGAGTAAAGCGTCATGTATTTAGTTTTATCGATTATTTCCGTAATTGGGGGTGAGTGTGAATGAAATAAATAGTCGTTGACCTAAGTTAGAGCATTTACAACATTCTTACAGACGTTGAGTCGAATCGGTTTGAAATTGTGCAAATGTATAAACATGGAACATGCACACACACACAACAACAACAATTTATAGATAATGATGCTCGATAAATCCATACATGCATATATATATGTGTGCATGTATGTATATATATACATACTACTGTGCGTCTGTATACATATATGTATGTACGTATACATACTTATATATATATATAATATTTTCGAATACATATAGGATTTTAAGCCTTCGCGCATGCGCTCTTCCGTCCAGGCGTCGCGCATGCGCACATCCGTCCAGGCGTCGCGATTGCGCACTTGCGACAATCCAACGCACATGCGTACTTCAGACCAGCCGTCGCGCACAATTACTTACATCTATTTAAGAGCCTATTAACATCTATATCTATCTATATATATCTATCTGTCTGAAATAGAGGAAGTTGTGTGCCAGTCACGCTGGAAAGTTTTTGTCTTTTATTTATAAAAAACAAAGATTATTGTTTTTAAAAATTATACCACTATATAGATTGACCCTCTGACTAAATTGTCAGTGGGTGGGTCATTGAAATTTTCATAAAAATGTTCATATAAAAATTTATAACAACCTGTTTAACTATGAATGTTAACATTAAAACGCTTCCCGCCAAAAATGGAAATGGGAGCGTTGAAATGAATGTCACTATGGCAACAAGTAGTGAACGAGATAAATCACACCAAAACAAAAATATGGAAACACATACGGCACAAAAAATATTGAACAAGAGAAAAACACAACTTCACAAATGAATTCCACAACCACAAATCAAGCAATTGAGAACTACAAAAACAACAACAACAACGACAACAATGACAACAACAGCAAACATGATGACAACAACACCAACAGCAGCAACAGTAATGACAACAACACCAACAAGAACAACTCCACAAACAAGGAAAAAACGTTTCGTTTGCGCAAACTGTCCAAAAGATAGAACTATATACATAGATTGACATCTCTAATGCCGGAGAATTGCTAAGAGATGCCAAGCAATATATAACTGTTGGGGAGAATGGCGCTTTTAGCATCACTTCTCCCCAAGAATTGCGTAGAGACACTGTCCGGAAAACTATAGTTTTTACGACAATCTCAAATACCACCAGAAAACCAGCTCAATTAACTCAAAACGAAACTGAGCTGGTTCTAAGAAACTCCATGAAGGACATTACCTTCATACAGAAGGAAAAACTCTTCGGGAGTTTATCAATAATAATGAAAGACCAATTAACGGCACAGAAATATTCTGTGTCACCAATTGTGTCCCCCCTCTACACCTTTTCCCCCAGATATATGGGGAAAAGGACTCAAAAAATAAAAGTAACAAATATCACTCTAAATGTAAACATCTGGTGGATATTAGCTGGTTTCATCAATTTTGATGAAGATACAGTAATTTCGGTTGGAAAGTCCTCCAGGGACATATTCAATGGTACAAGCTTAGAAGTTCTGGTCCAAATGAGACCAGAACGGATAGCTAGAATACCACAACGTGTGCTTCTGGATGGAAATTCCTATATAAACATTTCTGTTGAGGGTAGGCGGCCTTCATATTACCAGTGTTTAAGCAGTGGTCACCTGAGGGCTTCCTGTCTTCAATTAACTGCATTAAAAAAAGGCACTAATGCCGACACCCAACACAACAACACAATCACCACCACCACAACAGCAACAACAACACACAAAAATAACAAAAACAAACCAAACTGCAAACACAGTCCCACCAAACCCCACTCCACCTAAAACCACTGCAAAATCACATACAGACACAGCAGCTCCCCAAGACATACCCCTCCCCAATCTCACAGACGATACAACAGATGAGGCTATCTCGTCATCACCCAGTGAAGACGAGGGAGAACCCCATCGCTCGAAAAGAAAGAAAAGACACCACAAAAACAAAAAACAAAACAGCAAACACTACCACAAACATACAACGACCAACACAAACAACAAAAACATCACAAACAAAACCCCACCTCCTGAAAACAAAATACCTACAACAAAACGAAAGCACAC
Source organism: Eledone cirrhosa (assembly GCA_964016885.1). Taxonomy (NCBI): domain Eukaryota; kingdom Metazoa; phylum Mollusca; class Cephalopoda; order Octopoda; family Eledonidae; genus Eledone; species Eledone cirrhosa. The sequence goes on along the minus strand of CAXHJY010001530.1, from coordinate 83,210 downwards.
ACAAGAACTACAGACAAAAACAAACACAACACAAGAAAATTACACTTACACATACATAAACACTGAAATCAAAACACTAATGGAGACCATCATGAACAACCTTTCAGTGAAAACCGAAGGGAAAACTTCCGCCCACTCTATTAAAAATAACAAAAAACTGAACCTAAAACTGATTAGGGTCCCTATACAAACTTATAGGTCCCTAAAAGAAACATTTGAAAAGGATGTGAGGAATTCCTGTGTGAAACCACTTAACCGCGTCCTTCTCAAATGTCTCCCCACCTCAGACACCCATACCCCAGACACCCCCATCCCACCAGACACTCCTCCCCACCAAACATCTCCGTCCTCACCCCGTCGGAAACCACCACCCACCCAGACAACCCTTCTAACACCCCCATGGAAATCGTGCAGCCTGGTCCCCAGGAGACGAAGGGTGAGTGATTTCTTTTCCTCTTCTTTTAAATTTTCAGCACCAACATGGCCAATATAAGATTTGGATGTTTGACCGTACGCGGCCTGGGGATGCCCTGGAAACAGAGCAAACTCTTAAACGACCTCAGGTCGCACAGTATGGATGTAGTAGCCATTTGTGAGTCCAGGATCCACAGCGAGCGACATCTGGCCCCCATCTTCGACGACTTTGAGATCTACGCATCTCTCTGTCAGCCGGAAGTTGGGGGCGGGGTTGCCGTTTTGCTGCGGAAACACCTGGACCTCGTAACACAGACGGTACATCTGGACCCGGAGGGTCGACTGGTGGTCCTAGACGTTCACGGTAGTGAAGGTGAAGCCTTCAGGCTGGTGGTCGCATATGCACCATCCGGGACACTGCGGCTAGACTTCTTCAAACGTCTAGAGACTTTTCTGGGAATGTCCCGCTCCTTGCTTTTAGTGGGGGACTGGAATGGAATCCTAGATGCACGTTGGAACTATGTAAGAGCATGTCCCGATAAAGGGGGTTGTAACATCCTCAAACAGTTAATCGGCCGATTTGACCAGGCCAATAGATATCGACTAGATTTTCCGACTGTGCCACTGTGAACATTGACTAATCGCAGCGGAACATCTAGATCGTACCTAGATAGGGTTCTAGTGAGAAATAAGGATAGGGACATGTTAAGCTGTCCAAAAATATTCATGGTTGCCTATTCAGATCACAAACTAGTGACCTGCGTGGTCATCCTTCATAGAACCCATAGACAATGACCCGGCTACTGGAAGCTGAACTTGTCGTTACCGACATGCAAAGCCTACAGTAGACGGATTAGCACTTTAGTTAAACAGCACTTGACAGGGGCCATTGTCAACAACAGATGGTGGTACTTTCTCAAGAGGCCAGTTAGATTAGACTCGATAGTTTTTAGTAAAGAATTAGCGTTAGATAGAAATAGGAGCGAGAAGGAACTGGTAGATAAAGTAGAAGAGGCAATTAGAAGTGGCAACGTAGCCAGCGTGCTAGCAACGAGAATGGCTTTGGACCAGTTCTTCGACGCAAAGCATGAGTGCTGTGTTGTCAGAAGCAAAATACGTGCTCTGGGTAACGAGGGAGCCAAAGCTATTAGCTGGGCCCGAGTGACGGAGGCGAAAAGTGGCAACAAGTCCACGATTCAGTCTTTGAAGGACCAAGACGGACGCGTGATACCTGAGCCGAAGCAGATGTGCGCGGCCTTTCAACGACACTTTGCTCGGTTGTTTGGGTAGCGCGGCGCGCCGGGAGGAGCTATGGATTTCGGTCCATACTTCGACGGCCTACCGCCACTCTCGGACACCGAGACAAAGTTCTGCGAAAAGTCGATTTCAGCCGCTGAGATAGGGGACGCGCTGAGCCAATGCGGCAAACGCAAATCACCAGGTCTCGACGGTCTACCCTACGAATTTTACGTAGCATGCCGGACTTGTTCTCCGGTCTCCTGGGAGCGGTTTATTGCAACTGGCAACAGAACGGGAGAATTCCCAGTTCTGTGACCAGGGGCGTAGTTACACTAGTCAGGAAGGACGAGAATAAGGGGGATGACATAGGCAACTTCCGGCCCATAACTCTGCTAAACACAGAGTTACAGATTTTGGCGAAGGTGTTGGCAAAGAGGCTGGCGCTTGTCGTCGAAAACCTGGTGGGAGAAGCGCAGACATGCGCAATCCCGACCATGTCCATACACAACAACCTCCACCTCATGCGATACATCATAGAGAGGGTTGGGTGTAAACCCGGCTTCGGTGGGGCCCTAATCAACTTGGATCAATCTAAGGCTTTCGATAGGGTTGACCATCGTTACCTGGTGGCGGTGCTCGAGGCGGCAGGCTTCGGACCCGTGTTCAGGGGCTGGATTGCTGCAATGCACAACAGCAACACCTGCTCAAGGGTCAAGGTAAATGGCTACCTCTTAGAGCCGTTCCATATCACGCGATCCATTCGACAGGGATGCCCTCTCTCCTCCCTTCTGTACGTACTGACTCTGGAGCCACTACTGCGAAAGTTGGAGCTATTGCAGGGCATCTCTATGGGACCGTGACTGCGGAAAGCGGCGTGACAGTAATGGTGTCGAGCACCTCGCAAATCGAGGAAATTGGCACCTTACTGAAGGAATACGAAAGGTTCACAGGAGCGAAGCTGAACCAGGACAAGTCCATCGGTTTGCCACTCGGATCGTGGAGAGGCAAACGGGTACCTTCCGATGGCGTCGTCAGATGCTGGACGGAAGGACCGGTAAAGCTGCTCGGGGCCTGGTTTGGACCGGACCTCCGGGTGGAGGAGAACTGGAACGATGTAACAGCCAAGGTGTTTGCACTCACCCAGAAGTGGGCCGACTGCAAACTATCCTTGAAAGGTCGAGCGGAGGTGGCGAACACTTTTATAGCGTACGTCATCTACTACCGCTTGACCGTCGTGCCTTGTCCAGCCAAAACGCTCACCAAAATGGAGCGCGCGCTCTTCCAATTCCTTTGGAAGAAGCGGGCTCCTTTGGTGAGAAGATCCATCTGCTGCCAACACCCTTCAAACGGAGAGCTGGGTATGCCGTGGCTGACGATGTGCAAACACACGCTCAGGCTGCGGCTCCTCCATGTATTCCTCACGGACAACCGGTGTGGGCCCCGTTCGTGAGGCGAGCATTCACACGACTCGTCTCGCTGACTGAGCTGCAGTCCTGGGTCAAGCAAAGACCGAGGAAAATGGGCGACTGGCACATCGAATGTGCTCAGGCGCTCACAGCCCTCTGGCAGGCGAACCCGGCGATCAGTGGAGACTCCACTTCGTCATTCTATAGAAGGTTGGTCCGCAGCAAGTGCGACGATACGCTCAGAGAAATTCTGGGCGTAGAGGGAGACGAACTGGCCAGTCTGTTCGGTAAAACCTTCCGCCCGGGACTGATGGACAACTTCCAAAAGTCCCTGGCCTGGCAGTGCTACCGAGGAGCTCTACCAGTTCGAGACAAGCTCTACAGACACGGGCGCCCGGGCAGGGACCCTTCGAAAAAGATCTGTCCGAGATGCGTGCGCGACGAGGAAACCGTCGCCCACGCATTTGTACACTGCCCGGGCGTTACCGACCTGTAGGGCTATGTAGAACGACTATTGTCGCGGGTGGGACCAATCCAGTTGACCACCGAGTCCATTGTGATAACCTAACCGCCACCCTCCTTCAAAAACGACGGAGAGGCGGTTTTCCTATGTGTTATGGCTATGGTGAAAGAGCTTATATGGTGTACGAGGTTAAAAGGGCTGAGGTCAGACACCTTTCTCTCCGGCCAACAACTGATTCTTTTTTTCAAATACCACTTTGGAAGAAGAATCAGGATGGAGAGAGAGGTGCTGTACCCCAGCAAGTTTTATGAAAGGTGGGTGAATGTGGCGAGAATGGCCCGAGTGAATGGGCCTTCTCTCTATATAAGCATGTAGGTTGAGTAAAAGGAGGAAGAGAGGAAAGGGGTACAAACTCTTCGTACTCCTAGAGATGAGGGTTGCACATTTTTTTCGGGGGTATGTGTTACCCATATGAAATGTCTCCCCCTATTGGGGAAAATCGATTAACTTTTAAATTACATTTGTGATAATATTTTACACGTTTTTATTGTATGTAAACTTCCCCCTTTGTATTTGTCCCCTTCTTTTGTGCCCCTGTGGCTAATAAAGAAACATATCTATCTATATATCTAAATGCAAGTTTACGATTCTGTGTGTCCGCCTAAAACTAGCAAATTAGCGGACCAAACTCCTCAAAATTACATGTACATATTTACTATACACTCGGACAGATAACGGTCAAAAAAATTTTACTTTGCAAAGCATAGAATTCATTTAAATTCAATTTATCTTATTTTCTAATGAATATCAAAAGAGATCATCCATTTTGTTTTTTTATGTTTTTTATGTTCTGATTGCCAGAGTGTTTCCAAACATTCAGACCAGGCAATGTGATCCGAAATTCCTGTGAACGAGTAATCTTAGCACCTAAAAATGTTGCTGTGAAAGAAATCAACAGAAGGCTGCTGGAGATGTTACCGGGAGGGAAAATATGCTACAAATCAGTTGACACAATCACTTCTCAAGACCAGGTTGTAAACTATCCAACTGAATTTTTGAACAGTCGTGAACAAGCGGGAATTCCTCCACACAACCTGATACTGAAGCTTGGAGCATCGGTTATGTTACTTCGCAATCTGGATCCTTCAAAACTTTGTAATGGCACAAGACTCATCATCAAAAATATGATGCCCACTGTTCTAGAAGTTGCAATCATGTCAGGAAAATTTGCTGGTGACAATTGTTTCATTCCCAGAATACTGCTGAAGTCAACTGATTTGCCATTTGAATTACAAAGACTTCAATTTCCAATCAGGCTCAGTTTTGCCATGACCATTAATAAATCTCAAGGGCAATCATTGAAAGTCGTTGGGTTGAATCTGGTTGGGAACCCTGATTGACTCTTCATTGTGGCACTACAGGGCAAAACCAAGAATGTTATTTATCCAGAGGCTTTGGAATGAGCAATGTCGTAATTCCTCATTCAATGACAATACACACATATCCTAATTCCTTAGTCATGTAGTTTGCAAGGAATTCTGAAGCCGCAAATTTAGTGCATGGTATTACTTTGGAAGAATATGCAGGCATTCCCGGGTACCTCTGCTATATAAAGTAGTATAAGTGAGGACTTTGTTGGGTAGAAATAGCAGCCAAATTTCCTTCAAATCCCACCTTACTTTCTCAGGTATGTATATATGTATGAAGCAAAAAGGAATGGTTCTATGTGATAACTCGATCTACTAGAAATATTAGCAAAATCCATTTCAAATCACAAACAACTGTCTTACACACATACATGTGAGTGTATGTATCTATGTATGTCATGTGAGCCACTATAACTGTTGGTATAGCTAATAGAAAACAAATCTCCCTCAAACAAGATCCTACTGCCATAGAGGCAAAGATTGGTGAAAGCTACAGTGTACAAATTTAAATACACTTTCCCCGAATTACAGAAATGAGTAAGTAAATGCTTCATTCAATCATAAACCAATGTTAAATTTATTTTCTTATTTTATTTATGGTTTTTAAATTAGTCTTTACATGTTTGAATTTCAGAGGTTCAGATTGAGCAAAAAAGAAAGAAAAGGATAAATAAAAAAAATCTAAATGTATTTTTTGGGTCATGCCCTTTTCACTGACAACATACCTAATGTTTCATCTATGAGTAAAGCATTATATATGCTGACTGTAATAGGAGCAGTATTAAAAAAATCACCACTGGAAAAAACAAAATTTTTATCTAGATGATTTACTTTGACCAAACGGCAATAAATATTCTGCTATAATTCCTACTTTGCTTAAAAATCAGCAATCATATTTGAATGGTCAAATATTTTGTAATGTGTGCCAAATATATTGTAACTTTCATAAAATACCCGGGTATCACCGGGTAGCTCAGCTAGTCCTAATATAAACACAATGATATTTCGTCAACAACACGTCTTAAGACTTGGAGTTCTCTGCCTTTCATTAGATGAGATAATTTCAATTGTGGATGTGTGGGAATTTGTTTTCAATCACTTATGTTAAAAACGGCCACACTGGGGCACCTCTTTGAAACTTTTATTCAATATATAAATATTTTTATATCCATCTCTGTATCAATCATACTTACGCAATATATAGGGTCATGATAATAAACAATATTATCTTCTAGACCAAATTAATCAATCAATCTTAATTATATATATATATATATATAGTATTTTCTTAAGTATGTATGGATACTTACACACACACACATACACACACACACACACATATGTATGAAGCAAAAAGGAATAGTTCTATGTGATAACTCGATCTACTAGAAATATTAGCAAAATCCATTTCAAATCAGAAACAACTGTCTTACACACATACATGTGTGTATATGTATCTATGTATGTCATGTGAGCCACTATAACTGTTGGTATAGCTAATAGAAAACAAATCTCCCTCAAACAAGATCCTACTGCCATAGAGGCATATATCGACAGTCGATCGACTTTCGTCAAATCGGACTGAGGCAATAATGTGGGACAATTCCCGTCTAACCCATGTTAGCATGGAAGATAGATGTTAAACGATGATGATATATATATATATATACATATAACACCTGGGTGCAGAGGACAAAAACAATGGAAATAGAACTATCTGTATTATTTAATATAATCTGAGTTCAAATCCCGCCGAGGTTGACTTTGCCTTTCATACTTACGTGGTCGATAAAATAAAGTACCAGTAATGCACTGGGTAATTGCTGGCCTTGTGCCTAAAGTAGAAACAATTATTTAACATAAGAGAAGCTGTATTGATATACATGACTTTATATATAAATAATCATAGTCGTCAACATTAATACAGTATGTTCATACTAATTTCTCCATGCTGCCAGTCAAATCTATAGCTACTTGTCAATTGTATTGGCTTTTCATTAGCATTATGAGCTCAAGTCTCATGAATTTATCCAACAACTTCCCCAGTTTTTTTCTCTTCCATCAACCAATATAACTTTTTAACCATTATTACTTGACCTCTACCAGACTTAAAGCTCAGTTCAATTGTACACCACCTGACTTTTTTTTTCTATGTTAGCATCGGCTGGATGGTTTGTCATGATCCAAGACCAAACAAGCCAGAATAATTTCATCTTGCTCATACATTCTATATTTGGCATAGATGCTCTAACACCAACCACCTTACATAGTGTACTGGATGCAGGTTTTCATTGCACCTGCAGTTTCCATTTACAAAGTGGATTGGAGGCATTTTATTGTGGCAACAGAACTACCACTCTACAGAGTGTAGTGGGTTCATTACATCATAGCACAAGCACTAAAGAGATTCTTATGATTGTTCATTCTAAAAAGTCTTCTCTGACTCTATATTGTCTTCATTTCCTCATTAGTATTTGCCAGATTTATTTTGATTTCATATTTTACTTCCCTGTATAGAACTTCTTATTTAGATCTATCATTTTAGTTGCAAGGGCTAGATTATCAGCATATAGGAGCTCCCATAGACAGCTAGTCTTAAATTCTTATGTTATGGCCTTGAAAACAGGAGAGTGCTGATATCTGAAACTCAGTAGATCCCCAACTGTACAATAAACTTGTCACTATACTTGTTACCAACCCTCAATTTGTTGATTGCACATCTGTACATGGCTTGTACAGCCCTCATAAATAATTCTTCTATCCCTAGCTTCCTAAGCAGCCACCAAATTTCAGAACATGGGATTCTGACAAAGGCCTTTTTTTTATCAACAAATGCCAAGTATAGTGTCTAACTCTTAATTAAGTACAGTTCTTGCAGCTGTCTAAGTAAGATGATGGAATTTGTGGTGCTTCTCTGAAGCATGAAACTGAATTTTATCTCACTGAAATTGATTCTGAAATTAAATCACTAGTGAAATTACATTGAGATATTCATAATCTGATCCAAGAGTTTGATACTTGAGTAAATTCCTCTCTTTACTCTTGTAGCAATTGTTAATGATGCTGCTATGCTGCTCATTGGGTATGACACTTTCCTGCATTAACTGGTTAACTATGTCAGTACCCATCTTGTGGTCTAATTCACCAGATATCTTAATCCTCCTTGTTGGACTGGCTGCTCTTCCTACCTTTATTACATTAACGACCACTGAAGATGTTTCAGAATTTTAGAAAATTGCAAATGGAAATGTAAATTAATTTTCCTTTGATCAAAAGCATGGTTAGATTCAATCAGGATTGAAAATCTCATCCTTCCTTAAATATGAACTTTGAATGAGCATGTTAAGTATTGTGTATTGAGAGATTAGCAACAATTGTCGGTACACCGACAATTGTTGCTAATCTCTCAATACACAATAACTGCATCAATTTTAATTTAACCTGTTACCACTAACAGCAATATAGTATCATCAACATTAGCAGCAGTAGTAGTAGTAATAACAGAAGCCATTGTAATAATATGAGCAGGGTGAATTTTTCTAGAAAGATGCCTGCTTCATAATAAGGTATTGCTAACACATAAAAAAATAAATAAAAATAAGCAGGAAAAGGTTATTGATACTAGTTTGCTAATGTTTGTGTATCTTTGTTCATGTAGTGATGTTTTCAGGGTATATTTTTAAGATTAATATGGCAGCTTTTGTAACTTATTTCCTGATTTTCTTAATATTTTTCTGGTGTCCATAATGATTCTGACGTATTTTTCTAATTCATCTTCCTGCCTATTGTCAATTTTATATGTAGCAGATCATATTCAACGTTCCCAGCATGATGTATTTTACCTTTTATTACCATCTTTCTAATGAAATACACTGACTATATTTATAAATTAATTTTAAAAATTTGAAGAATTTAATGAGATAACTAACATACCAAATCATTAGTATACAGATGCTTGAAATATTCTTTAAATAAAATTATGGTGGAATATTTTAATATAAGTATAAGCATTCAAAGGATTTCTTCTTCATTTCTGTGTTTTAGTATTTTAGCGTTCTTTTATATTTTTTTCTGTTGTATCTAGGTTTTTGTTGGTTTTCCTTTAAGATTTTCTGGTTCATATTTATTCATACTTGCTGGACATTATCAATGTTATTTGAATATCATATTATCCTTTACTACCATATATTGATTAATATTGATTGATGACATACAAACATAATTTTTCATTCTTTATACATTCAATTTTACATTAAATGTATGCGTGTGTGCATATACATAAAACTGTGTGTGTCCATGAGTGTATTATTCATACTCTCTCTCTCATATATATGTATAATTTGTGTGTGTGTGTGTGAAGAGTGTGACTTTGTGGTTAGGGTATTCAGCTCACCATTGTAAGGTTGTGAGTTTGATACCTGGTGGCATGTTTTGCCCTTGAGCAAGGCACTTTATTTCATATTGCTCCAGGCAACTCAGCCAACAAATATGAGTTGTACCTGTAATTCGAAGGTCCAGCCTTTTCATATTCTGTGTCATGCTGAATCTCCCTGAGAACTAAATTAAGGCTATATATGTATGCCTGTGGTTTGCTCAACCGCTTGCACGTTAATTTCACAAGCAGGTGATTCCGTGGATGGATCAACTGAAACAGTCATCATCATAACCAACTTATATATATCTATATGTTACCAATATTCTAACCCATGTTCTTAAGAAGTGTTTGCTTTATAACCAAGTGGTTTCAGGTTCTATCCCATGCTGTAGAACTTTAGGTAAGCATCCCCTACAATAGCCTTGGGCCAACCAATGGTAGATGGAAACTGAGGAAGCCTGACATATATATGTGTGTGTGTGTGATGACATTTGTTTATGTGCTACATAAACTACATGTCCTTTGATTAAGTGGTTTGACATGCAAATATCAATACATTACTTAACAAAAGAAGTAAGGGTTGGTGTTAGAATGTACAGCCACTTGTAGAATATTGCTTCAAGAAAGTCACAGTGAACCTGTGGTAGCATAAAAAAGCAGCAGTAAAAACAATCATAATGAAGATGATAATGGCGATGATAATGGTGGTTTCCAGAACATTGTTAGTAATAGATAGTGTACAGTTTTGTGAATCATTCAAAATTAACACTTATAACTATTTTAACTACAGAAGTATGAAATAGATATTCACTACCAGTAACATTCTCATTCAGAATATGAATTTACAAGGCTAAATACTGCACATTAGAGTTACATCCCTTGCCATTCTGAGTTCAAATTCCGCCGAGGTTGACTTTGCCTTTCATCCTTACGGGGTCGATAAAATAAAGTACCAGTAATGTACTGGGTAATTGCTGGCCTTGTGCCTAAAGTAGAAACAATTATTTAATCAAATGTTTTCAGATATATATAAGATGTATCATTATCACAATCTCTGCGAGGGTGGGAGATAACTAGAATTGTTAGAACATTAGACAAGACACACTGTGTTTCTGGCTCTTTTCCTTCTGTTCACAAATCCCACTGTGTCTTAATTGAATAGAAGATTTAATCTGTCACCAACTTTAATGACACTACCAGATGCTTGGTGACTTTAGCAAGATCCACTGCATTTCAAACATTTGCACTAGATCTTCAGTTTGATCTACCTTTCACCTTCCTTACAACTATTTTTAGAGGTCCTGAAATGTTTCTCTGACTAATTTGTAAAAGCATATCAACAGTTCAGCAAAGAAATCCTAGATATGCAAGGGGTGCAATTGAAGTTCCCATTGTTTTAAATATTACAGCAATTACACCCACATAAACAGCCACTTACAACCATTTAGCTGCATTAAAAATACATCAGAATTGGATATATTACAAATATACAATCACTATATTGCTGGTATGATACAAAACAAAACAATACACACAAAAAATTGCCACCATGTCATTTTCTATGTGGACATAAGTTATTTAGAATATTGCTCTAAGTTAATTTCAAAATATAAATTTGTAATTTCATATAAAATAAGCTAGAACTAATTATATATCTGAAAAGATGTAGAAGAAAATTATCTGTAAAAGATTTGAAATACCATGATTAGGGAATATCAGTAAATCTTTCAATAATTCTCAAATTAATGGTTCTCATAATCATATATTTTATTTACTTTCAAATTAGAATTTCAATATCTGCTTCTCTCTCATAGTTATATATACAGGCAATATACAACATAATATAAACCTTGCTAGTAGAGAAGGTAGATGTTAAAATGACAGAGATGATGATGATGATGTATATAGATTAATATCAAATTAAGAAACTTTTCCTAAGAACAAAATATTACATGATTGCATTCAAAATATTTGTTGTCTAAATAATATTTCTGCTAATAACTTTCATAGTAGGTTGTAGTTTGTACCAACAATAGAAAAGCAAATTTTATCATCACAATTTCATTTGTGGAAAACACATCTGTAATAATGTAAAATTTGATTATGCCAATTCTGTTTAGTTAATTCATAAAGACATACACACCTTCCTCATAAAGAAAAATTAATATTTTTGTGATATTATTTTTCTGACACTACAGATAAGTTTTATCAGTATTATTTTTCATACATGGAAAAAGAATAATTATGAACATTTTGAACAGAAAATGTTATTTCAGTGATTTTAATGACAATTTTTCTGTGAAGGTGTTAAAAGATTAGAAGCTTTATATTTAATTACAATCTTAAACTAAAGCATGTCATAGAATAATTGAAATTGATTCTATCATTCTATCAGAGTACATTAATCATTAGAGTTAACACATAATAGGATTTATATTTCAGGAAGAAAGGACAGATGGGCTTCCCATATTAAACATCTAATTAAAGCTCTTAAAAGTCTCTCTTTCAATATTGCTTTGATTGTTTGTGGAAAAAAGTTGAGAAAAATTTCTGCTTAATGTTCATAATTCCTGTTTAAATAGAATTGAATGTTGTCAGAACAATAACATATATAAAACTTTTCCTCAGTTAATAAAAGATATTCCTCAGAAAAAGATGTGATAGAAATTACTTCTTAATATAGCAATAGATTAGACAAAAAGTAAAAATAAAAATTTTACAATATTTTTCTTCTCAATTTGAAGAATAAACAACCCCACCAAAAATATAAAACAGAAGCAAATGAAAGATATAAAATTTCCATTGAAAAGAATTTCCTTTAAAGCTTTTCAAAACTCAAATCATTATGATATATTTTAATTTTCAACAAATTAACTCCCCTATAAATGGATATGGGAAATATATTCAAGATGTAAAGTTAAGTTAATGGAATGACTATCTATATAAAACTGAGGATGTCTGTCTGTGTGTGTGTGAGTTTGAATCCCTAAAACTCGAGAAACACCCAACCGACTGTTTTCAAACTTTACACATGTAATACTTATGTTTCAGGGAGTGTTCTGACTAAAAACAATTTCAAATTTTCAATGTCCTAGGGACCGCAATAGGCGATTTAGCGATCTCTCTCTATAATTCTTAGTCTTCCTCTTTTTAGATAGACACATACATATAACGTCAGACTGGATGTTTATGTCAAGAGGATTACTCTATCATCACTCCACCTTGCAGGGTGGATTGGATGTTTATGTTGAGATCTTTGTGGCACCATTATTATATTTTGTTATATTTTTTTTTTTATATAATTTCTAATACTATAACTATATTTTAAATTGCAGCTTAAGATGACACTAAAGGGAAGGTGAAGAGATGAGAAGTTTGGCTATCCTGGTCATTTATTTCAAACAGAACCATTCACGTTTGTAAAATGTAATCACTTGACAATATCAATATTTCATAAAATATAATTTGTTTGATAAAGTGGTAATTCTATAATTTAATATTATAAATTGTAGGAAAAAAAATTTGAGTGAAGGTGCATGGATTAGTAGTTAGAGAATTAGACTTGGAATTGGGAGTTTGTGAGTTTGATTCTTGGACTGGGTGATGCGTTGTTTCTTTGAGCAAGACACTTTATTACTCATTTTGCTCCAGTTTACTGAACTGTAAAAATAAGTTGTAACATCACTGGTGTCAAGCTATATTGGCCTTTGCCTTTCCCTAGGAAAAGAACGGTGGTGTGGAAAGAGGAGACAGGTATGCATGAGTGACTGCTGGTCTTCCACAAACAACTTTGCTCAGACTTGTATCACGGAGAGGAACTTTCTAGGTGAAAATCCCATAGTCATTCATGACCGAAAGTGGTCTTTACCCAATGGTTTTATTAAACATATATATATATATATATAAACAATTAAGTTAAAAATGTACATCCACATATGTATACTGAAATACTAGTATGCATATGAATACACACACGTGTACATATGTAGATGTACCGAGTTTTTCACTGGACACTTTACTGTGAGTGTCCAGCTATTCTGTATGTAAACACACAGACAAACCGGTTTTTAGAGTCATACTGGTTTTCGAGGAAACACCTTTCCTCTATTCTCCAGAAAGCCAGACAGGAATATTGGACTAGTTTCGATGTTGTTACATCTCATCAGCAATATTTACCTATCTTCCGGCCTTTCTAGAGAATCGTAAAAGCACATATCGTTATATGCTTTTTCTATGAAAATTAGTAGTGGGCAGACTAATTTGCATAGAGCGTGAGTACGTACCGGTTCAGCGGTTCACTCACAGTAAAGTGTCCAGTGAAAAACTCGGTACATCTACATATGTACACGTGTGTGTATTCATATGCATACTAGTATTTCAGTATACATATGTGGATGTACATTTTTAACTTAATTGTTTAAGCGTCAGTCATACAAAAGTGAGTTACAAACGAAACGAAATTTAATTTCGTTTCGTTATTTGTTTTTATCGTCTCCGCTGAACCGGTACGTACTCACGCTCTATGTAAATTAGTCTGCCCACTACTAATTTTCATAGAAAAAGCATATAACGATATGTGCTTTTACGATTCTCTAGAAAGGCTGGAAGATAGGTAAATATTGCTGATGAGATGTAACAACATCGAAACTAGTCCAATATTCCTGTCTGGCTTTCTGTAGAATAGAGGAAAGGTGTTTCCTCGAAAACCAGTATGACTCTAAAAACCGGTTTGTCTGTGTGTCTACATACAGAATAGCTGGACACTCACAGTAAAGTGTCCAGTGAAAAACTCGGTACATCTACATATGTACACGTGTGTGTATTCATATGCATACTAGTATTTCAGTATACATATGTGGATGTACATTTTTAACTTAATTGTTTAAGCGTCAGTCATACAAAAGTGAGTTACAAACGAAACGAAATTTAATTTCGTTTCGTTATTTTTTTATATATATATATATATATATATATATATATATATATATATACATATATATATATATATATATATATATATATATATATATATATATATATATATATATATATATATATATATGTATATATATATATATTTATTAAAATAACAGATTAAAGTTTAAGCAAAGAATCGCTGCTTTCACTCTTAACGGGATCTTCTGAAACTAACAAAGTCAATCTGTAAACGCAGAAGTGGATATTTCAAAAAACGGTTCAACCGGAGGAAGACAGGAAGACGATACTTTGGTTCGTGGAAACGTTCGCTGGCAAAGAACGGGAAAAAACGAATATAATACGTCATTAATAGGAGCGGTGAAAAACAATTACGCGCAAAGACAGAACCACGTTTATGGTATAAAAGAGGTCGTAGACTAATGTTCTCTTAGGTTGTTCATAGAGACGTTCTCTCGTAATGAACGAAAAAAACGAAGATAATACGTCATATGTGGAGCGTGGAGAACAATAGCACGCAAAGACAAAACCACGTAAATGGTATAGCAGAAGTCGTAGACTAAAATTCTAACTAGAAGACCGAATGAATCTCCGCTACAGAGTTAAGAACAAAGTAAATAAATACAATACAGAAGAAATAGAAATAAGTAAATACATACACGCAAACAAATACGTACATACACAAGCATACGCAAAACACTTACCATAGGTATATAAAACCACGCACATATAAATATGTGTGTGTGTGTATGCGTGTATACAAATAAATAAATAATTATATAAACGTATATAAATAAATAAATACGTATATAACAAGCGCACACACATACCTACATGTAAATACACGAATGTTCGGAGACGTAAGTCAACCAAAACATGAAGTACACATATACACACACCCTACATACCTACGAACCAGCATACTCACACAGACGCAAAACTCCCGTATACACAAAGCCAAACTATATGTACCAGAATATATAAAATTATACGCCATAACATAAACAATCAAATATACGTACGAGAAGGTATACGTACCTTCACAAAACATACGGGTAATATATACTTACCTATGCAAATAAGTAATGGTATAAACAAAACATATACTTAAGACGTAAAATATCCACGTATAGATCGTACTATCCGTTAGGGTATAACGTGGGGCTGTAATACAGGAAAGTTTTGTGCAATTTATGTTTACAAGCCGAAATTGCCTCAGATTTTTTGTTTAAGATGTGGTCTGTTTGCGCGTAATTGTTTTTCACCGATCCTATTAATGACGTATTATATTCGTTTTTTCCCGTTCTTTGCCAGCGAACGTTTCCACGAACCAAAGTATCGTCTTCTTGTCTTCCTCCGGTTGAACCGTTTATTGAAATATCCACTTCTGCGTTTACAGATTGACTTTGTTAGTTTCAGAAGATCCCGTTAAGGGTGAAAGCAGCGATTCTTTGCTTAAACTTTAATCTGTTATTTTAATAAATATTTGCTATACGGTTTTTATATATTTGATATATATTTATCCTTATTGAGCCCTCTTTGGATTTTAGTCTTCAAATTTATTATTATTACTATATATATATATAGATGAGATTCTACAGGACTAGAAATGTTTCATTCTTTAGAAATCATCAGGAATCATATTCCTGATGATTTCTAAAGAATGAAACAGTTCTAGTCCTGTAGAATCTCATCTATATTAAAACTTTTATACTCTGCAATGTATTGAGTACCTTACTTACTGTGGTTACCTCTGATTCAACCCGGAATAACGTACTATATATATATATATATATATATATATATATATATATATATTGACAACTGCTAAGAAACTGATAAAATAAATTCCACATTTGTTAACTCAGTATTTTGTTAGATTTGTATAGATTTGAACATTTCCTACCATTGATTGTTTTTTTGTCAAGGTTATCATATTTAGATTATAATCATACAGTTATTTCCTTAAATTTATTCTCAAGTTGCTCATGTTTAATTTATAGATATATACTTTTCCGTATTTTTCCTTTTAGAGAATAAGATCATTATTACTGCTATTCTCAGACTGTAAGGTCTGAGTTCAAATCCTGCCAAGATTAACTTTGCCTTTCATCCTTACGGGGTTGATAAAATAAAGTACCAGGGATAATTGCTGGCCTTGTGCCAAAAGTAGAAACAATTATTACTGCTATTCTTTGTAAAAGAACTTTAAAATTATACACTTATTCATTATACACTTATTCATTTATGTGAATTTATGCAAGGGAGATAGTGTCATTAGGAAATGTTATGAATTGGTAAATCAATTTATTTACTTTTAATAGAAATAATTGTTTAAATATTTTTCATCTCCTTCAAATACTAAGTCAGTTTGACATAATGGTATAGTTAATAGATTTTCTATTGTTTCCTCAATCATCTAAATATATTGTTGTCGTATTTCCCCAAACCAAAAAGTATAGATAAGTTAGATAATATGGAGTATATCTATGTCAGTGTGCAATTAGGATGTCTATTGACTTTTGTATTTATTTTGTCAACTTATAGAAGCAAAATATCTAAATAATCAACCAATCTGATATCTATTGAAGTAGAAAAAGTTGATATGGTATTGATATAAAATATACAATATTGTTAAGTGGGGGTAGACTTTCTCTTAAATTGCTTAATTGAGATTCAAAACCCTGAATAAAATATCATTATATTTAATTTTGCGTACTTGGATTTTGCATTACTTTATCTTTCAGTTACCTGTAGATAATCATTCTCTATAAAAGCTGATTTGATGTATGTATATTCAATATTATAAAGGTGGATATAATAGAACTTTAATTTGGCTTCAATGATCATTGTTTTATCATTGTTTTCACTTGAAATATCCCCAACTCATCAAAGCCAAAAATGTTTGAATCTATATTTATCTTATTTCTTTTTATCTGTACATGTCTCCTACAACTTTTCTACTAATTGATTCCCTCTGCTCACATCAAAACAATTGATTATTTTCACTTCTTCTGCTTTTTTAACATTATTATATTTCTTAGCTAATCAATTTATCATTTTATCAGTAGCATGATTGATAATCTTCAACTTCTCAAGAGGTTTGGAAAATCAAGACCTTTTAGAACACTTTTGTGATTAATATGATTTTAGCTCACTGAATTAATCATTTGTTGAAAGGGAAGAGACACAAATAAACAACGCAAAGATAAATTGCTCATATGTATTATATAGCCAATCACGAGACCAGTTAAATCTGTCTGTAGATTAATATATTGATTCCCTTTAAGTCAATTGCAAAAAATGCTGAATTAAAAGTGCCAAGTTCTCTCAAAGCTATTGACATATTTGAAAATGAAATTGATTGTAAAGTGCTTGTTAATTAAATGAATGCAATCTACTAAAATATTATCTCAGTATTCTCTACAAATAAGTTTAAAACATCTGAAAATGAAAAGAATTAAATGAAAAAATCTATGTTTTATTGACAATATAAACACTACATTATTGACAGTGAACAGATTACATTATTCACAGCAAATGAATTCTAAAGTTGTTGGCAGATATTTTGTACTAGTTCTCATAGTATTTCTTCGAATGAAAATTTAAATTGATTTTAAAAACTTTTAACTTGGTCAAGACAACTTTTATTCTCAGGACATTATTCAGATTTGATTATTTTTAATTTCTCTAATTTGTTTTATACTGGGCTTTGTATAAAAATCCTTGTCATAATGCTGTTATGCCATCTTCTGAGTTAAATATGTTTATATATGATATCATCTCTTCTTCTCAAATGTTTCTAATTCAAACTTTGAAGGGATTTAATAATAATAATAATAATAATAATAACATTTATATGGAAGCAAGATGTTTAGCATAATAGTTGGTCAGGACTGACAAAAAGGGGGTTAATGAATATTGATTCTTACCTTAGCCATTCTAACCATATACCCAAAGTACAGAGGATGTGATCTATTGATTCGAAGAAGTAACAGCTCTACCTGGAGTGATACACTCTACTGTGCAATGCCTCTCCAAAGCCCATTCAGAGTAACCCCCATTTCACAGGACTAATCAACGTTTAGCCTTGAGAGGAAGCCTGCTGTGACCCCAGAGTCAAACGTCAAACACCCTGCCTCTCCAGTTGATTGATACATCTTTATATTATCTATCAAATTTACTGATGGATGGTAACAATAATAAAGTCTCCTAAAATTATAAAAAATTAAAATAGCATTAGAACAACATGTTTAGAGGGAAATATTTTCCCTACAATGAACTCTGTTTGACTAAGTCAAAGGTGAATTAGATACAATCATGGAATTACTAAGCAAGTTGAATAATTAGATGCATTTTCAACTAACCAGACTTTACATAGGGCTTTTATTGGAGAAGATGATACCCCTACCACATAAAACACCACTCCCTAACGGTATCCAAATTATTCCATAGTTTCTTTAAAAACTTATCAGTCTATTACAACTTTACCATTTTTCTAAAAATAGAATGTGTATGTCTTTTAATATATCGGTAATACATGTGGTTATGTATCAGCCAAGGTAAACAAATCATTTAGAAATTTGCTTCCTGATGAAGTGCATGAAAACCCAACCAGTGCATGGAAGTAAAACAAGCTGTTTAAGTCTTATGTAAGGCTATTCTCCAAAGAAATCTGCTAAATGGGAAACTTTACAGAATCTCTAAGGAAATTACCAGAGTAGAAAAACACAAGTTATTTAAAATTTTCATTACTATATATATAATCAAAGAAATGATAGTTGAAAATAATCAATAAGTTTAGTGATTTGTTAATATAACTAAATTTCTTATTATTAAGCTTTCTTATTATTAAACTAGATATGTAGTATTTGCTCTTTAACAAGTGAAATAGTCATTATTGTACAGCTTTTATGTATTATGTGTTATCTGTCAAAAACCCAGTTGTAAAACCCAGTAAAAGTATATAAACAAGAGAAATAGTTAAAATCTGTAGAGTACAGATAATTTCTAACAGTAATGGGAGAACAATAAAATGAGGACAGGATTTGGTTTACTTGATATATGAAACTTGGAGAAATGGACTTTGCTATATTAAACTCATAATTTGTAAAACCATTATCAATATGTATGATGGTTATAATTTGATTTATTTAATATAACTCTAACATTTGTTGATTTCCTTTTTTGATAAAGATAATGGCAAATATTTAGGATAATTAAAAAAAAAACAATGACATTAGTATAAATGATATATAGCTTGAAACATTTTTACCCAAATTTTGGTGATAAATTCTACACAAATCATATTTGCCTACTATAAAAGAAGTGAATATATGCACCAACACTTCATATGAGATGAGATTTTGAAAGTTTAAAGATGATGATGGTAGATTTGGGAGTTATTGTTTCAAACAGACTGTAAAGGGCTCAAACTAAAATATGAAAAAAACAAATGTAATAAAAAGGATGAACACAAAATATAGACATATTTTTAGTATAACAATATTATTAATAGCAAATGTCTGCTATTTCATAGACAGGTTTTGTAATTGCTTTCTACAGATTATAAAATGCTGCTATATATCTAGTTACAAACATAGAAACCATAATAATACAATATTTAAATCTCGAAATCTTCACTGTTGAAATTGAAGCTATATTTGCAATATCTGTTAACATCCACAATGTATGCCTAAAGGCATAAACAACTATGAGATTACGTGGTAGTTTGACCCACTAGAAAAACTGCCATATTTTCCTCAAATCATGATATATTGGATAATGTAGTGTGAAATAAGCTGAGATATTGATGGTTGAAATTCCTTTTTAACTAATTCAAGATTGACTTTGAGCAAGAAACAGCAATAAATTCAAATATTAGAACTATACTAATTCCCTCTTAATGATAATAAACTAATTAGTTTAATCAAGCAATACAAAATTAATATACACTAAAGTAACTACAGCATTGATTAATCTTCTATGACATGGTTTTAGGTTTCTAAACTAATACTTATAAAACTGAAGTAATCACAGTTAATTTACATAGAGTCAACATTACTATAATGTTTATTTCACTTTTCTTTTTCTATTCACAGGATTTGAGGAACCCCAAATGAGGAGAAACTAGTAGTATTATTCCTCAGGTGTTAGAAACTCTTCACAGCCCAAGAAAGAAGGAAATACACTGATTGAGAAAGGAGCATACAAAAACGTTATGAAATGTAAAGCATGTTTACTAAAAAGCTCAACTTAAAAATATCAGTGTTTGAATAATGCTTTAACCCTTTTGATTCAAACCCAGTCAAAAGCAGCTCTGGTTCTATGAAATAAAACCACCCATTTTAAAGGGTTCTTGTTATATACATATAAAAATATATTGTAAGTTACAAACTTAGTAATGAAATAATTAATATTATAGTAAAATCATTGAAATCCTTCATTAACTAATTAATTAATTGAAACAGCTTGTATTTAATTAAATATATGATTACAAGTGGGTTAAATATCCAAGCACCATAAGGAGCAACAACATGATTACTGTCTCTGCATCTTTTGGATTGTGCCACCAAATCTTAATGAAGGCTACCCACTATAAATTCACATTTTGTCCAATACATTCTGAACGTTTTTAACATTTGAAGTCTGGTAACTAGCCAAAAATGTTTCAACAAATGGAATTAGAAGGAAAACCTATAATCATTCAAGAAAAGTTAAGATAAAGGTCAAATCATGTTCATTTTGAGTTGGTTTACGCATCTCAGTAGGTCATATACACAACAAACTTTAAAAACAGAACAATAAGCCAGGAAAGTATAGGTTGGCTGGCAATACCAGTAAAGATATAAACATGTAATACATTGCTCTACACCATTTACAGTTAGCTAGCCAATATAATAAAACGTTGGACTCTCTAATCAAGGAAACAATTGTTGGTGTCTGTCATTTCTCAGTAAGAAAGTATTACAATGGCTATATAAAAATGAAGCATTTGTTGTATATTTGGTGTGATAGCATTAAAACTTAAACCCCCAGCTCTCTACCAAAAATTATCTATAAATTGAGACTTTTTTCTGATACAATTCTGTAACGTGTACATTTATTATAAATGGTTTAACACATGCATGAGATAAATGATGATATTAATCAAACAGGAAAAGACAGGAACAAATATTCAATACAAAATATGTGGCTTAAAGAGAATGTAGGCACATAACAATGTAGCTAACAATAGGAAAATAACCTGGTGGTATCTCTCTCTTCTCTTGATATCATTGACAGTTGGGATCTCTATAGAAAGCTCTTCTGCACTTTGTCAAGCTTTATATAATATTATGTCAGGCTTTCAATAATACTATGTTGCCGATAGACCTGCCTCCCACAGTATACTGGATGGGGCAGCTGGGTTTAGTTACTCACTATCACACAATAAGACAGATTGCATGTTACATGATAGCAATAGCATATTGATCTTGACCTGGCCATAACACTTGACTGTAAGTCAACATACAGTTCATTAATTTTAAGATAATATAGAATAATGGTTTTATATGATTGAAAATTATTGTTATGTCTCTCATTGAAGAGTTCTAAATGCTACTTAAATGATACTAATGCATTTGCTGCTCGTTCAACATAATATATTAAAGTAAATTAATAGTTAACTGTGAAAAATAAGGACAAAATTCATCATCCATTTGATTTAATGTTCAAAATGCTGATAAGAGTTTTATATACACACTTTAAAGATTAATTTCTATTTTATATTAAAAACGCCATCAGAGTACATCCAATATTATATACTTACCATTTTTGAGACAAATTGCTTCAGCTCTGTTACTATATTAAGGTTTCTTGCCTCAGGCTTATCTCTATATTAATTTGTTTTTAGAATCAATAATCAAAGAAGCTCTACAAAAATATATAGATGAAAGTGTATAACACAATTGAAAGATTTGTTAATGCTTTAAAATGTTTTTAAAACAAATGTAGGAAATTGCAACTTTAACTTTAAAATTACTAAACAGTGTTATTATCAAAATTAATTTTGTGTAACAGTCAGATTTAAGCTTAAAAATTTGTATTCACTCTTAACTCTTTTGATACCAACCCAGCTAAAATTTGGTCAAAACTGGCCCTGATTCTCTGAAAGAACGCCCCCCCCCCCCCCGATTTTAAACGATTCTTATATAAATTTATATCTTCCAACATGATATTATACAAGATCCATATGTTACATTACTATATTAGAGACAAAATGATTAATAATTTGAGCAAACACCTCAAAGTGCTGCATTAATTAATTGAAAGGGAGTATATTTCATTATAAATACTGTCACGAAAATGTTAAAGGAATCAATGTCTTATTCATACAAAGCAATTTCCGTTTAATATGTGTGTAATTTGTTCAATGTTGTTGACGTTTCTATATTTATGTAACTGAATGGACAGATAGTTATAAATGAATAAATATACTAACATTAATATGTATATATATATATATAATATTTTTTCATAAATTAATTCATACAAATGATATTAACTTGGTGAATATTTAAATACATTTATCTCGATCAAGAAATTCTAGGAATTATTTAACTACTAACAGAATTACAGTTAATTTTATTTAAAAGTTAATAATTATATAATTTATCATGACAAATTATTTATTTTAATATTACATCATTATTCATTACTTCCATTAAAATACATTTTCTTTAGTTTCATTATAATTACAAATATTAGTTGTTATGCTGCAGTGCCTAGCCAGCACTGTTCAAGCAGATTTTATCATGTAGGCAGCTAATCAAAGAATGTTTAGATGCAACCTAAAGATTCAGCATGCTAGATATTCCACGAGTTTGTCTTGCTGAGTATTATATAAATTCGTGATGATTTGAGCTATAGCCATTTGTTCTGTTTCTTTCAGCACACTGTTACAGAATGTACATTTACATTACACCCATTTCTATTTTCCTATTGTAGTAACTGTTTTGAAGGAGATTTAATTGCTCATACTAGACATTTCAACAATGGCATAGTGTTTACTTATTAGTTTCAGGAAGAATAGTCATTTATAGTTATTTTGATATGGTCAGCTCTAACCAAACCAGATCTATGATTTTTAAAAGAATGTTCAAACCTTATATATTTTGTCTTTTTATCAGACTTTATGTATTTACAACTATATTTTATAATCAGTAGAGTGTAGTCTGAGGCAGTTTTACCTACTCAATATATGCTCTCTCATTAGCATATGAGGACAATTTCATTTTTGAGATAAAATTATTTGACCAATAAATTTCATTTCAGCTATTTTAATTTCATTTTTTTTTTATTTACAAATTGCAATCCAGGATTTTGATTTTTGTTACCTTGATATTGAATTGAGAAAACAATTTGAGACTAAAAACTGCTCAAATATTGTTCACTGGGAATAACTAGCAGAATCACCCAGCTAGTTGATATACTAGAAATGTCTGTGAAAAGATATCAATCAGAGTTAGAGTAGGGTAGGAGAAACTTGGAAAGCTAACATTAACAGAAGTAAAAGATTTATCTCACTGCAAATTATATGTGGTGTGTGATAAAATATAATATTGGTTATTAGTGAAGTATGAGCAGCATGTTCAGCAATTTATGAAAGATACAGAAGAAAGTGCCATATCATACTTTAGACGTGTAATGTTAAATTAAAAGAAATCAAAAACAAATGTAAATTAAAGAAGCAATTGGTCATCAAAACCATTGATAGTTGCATGCTGAAGAAATTGTTATTTTGGTATGGGTCTGTAATATAAATAGGCTGTATGTAATGAACAAAAAAAGAATGTCAGGAATTAATGGTGGAAGTCAGCTCTGGATGACTCTTAACTTTTCATCATCAATGGAAATGTAGCTTTAACTTTACTTGCAAAATATTGGCACGCATATTGCTTAATAAACATGTTAAATTGTACATTTATTGGCAGAGACTAAATATTCTGACACATTAAATGTGTAGCTAATACTTTGGCAAACATCGTAAGGCTAAATTTAATCTGTCAGTATTCTACAGCAGTAAATGTGCAATTTAGCAATTTATTGGTTGTAATTTCAATGAATAGGATTGTTCTATTTAGCATTATATTACAGACTTTTATTCAGTAGTTTGCTTCACCCTAGGTTAATATATAATCATAATCATATAATCTTAAATCAGGGCAGTTTAAGCATTGAAATACCTTCTGACTACACAATAGTGTGTTCAAATATCGGCAAAAGTTATCATATTGAACGTTTCATAACATATTATTTGACTAATCCTACCAAAAAAAAAATATATATATATTCCTGCTACTTCACAAATACTTTACATGGTGATCAACTAGAAAATCTCAATTTCTAAAAATTCCCACATAGAAATGTTTAACGGTTTATCACAACATCTAAAACAGACTTGTATTGAAAATCTTAACTAAATAGTGTAATAATAACAATATCATTTGTATAACTTGCCTCATCTTTGAAAATATAGCAAACTCCCAAAACCCATGTAAACAGATAAACACTTGTTTAATTTAAAATTATTCAAATTGGAGGCATTAAATATATTCTTAGTTTTCTGTCATTCATTTTTACATTAAAAACACTTTTATTCATAAATGTATTCATATTTTCAGTTCATACACAATTTTTAATGCTTTTACTTTTTATGTAAAAGGTTTTCAAACATTCTTCTAAAAGATGATGTCAGATGTTTCTCTTTACTATAATATTATGTTATTCAGCATTTATCACAAATAAGTTTATGTAATCATATATATATATTTATTAATAGATATCTGCTGAGGATATGTTTCATTACATTGAACTGAAGTTGTTTGACAACTTCATTCAAATCAAATTCTAAAGAGCTTTATATTTCTTTACAGAATTTGATAAATAACATTTGATGAAATTGTTATTTAAATGAACATTTCATTTTCTACTACACTATTAAGAGATTTTTTGTTTTCACTAAATGTAAACTTTACTTGAACTCATTGTCGCTGATAGAGCAGGACACATTCTAATCAATAGTACAGTAAACAACTTAGTATAGTAAACAAAGACTGGCTTAGCAATTGACAGTATCGGTAGAGGGTCGGATGCCATGCTTTGATGCATAGAGTTACGGTCCTTGCCATTCTGAGTTCAAATCCCGCCGAGGTTAACTTTGCTTTTCATCCTTACGGGGTCAATAAAATAAAGTACCAGTAATGTACTGTGTAATTGCTGGCCTGGTGCCAAAAGTAGAAACAATTATTGTAAACTACTATCAGTTTAAAGGAGATGCATTAGAGCGACCAGCTGTATGAATCAGCAGTAGTATAGTAAAGCAATCAAGGATATGAAGACAGGCAAAGCAGCTGGACATTTGATGAAATGCTGAAATCCTTTGAGAATGTGGATCACAACACGGCTGTATTGTAAATCAAGTAATATAAAATGGTGGCATACCCAATGGCTGGCATAGCATGATCATCATCAACTGCTACAAGGGCAAATGAGATGGTTTTGACAAAGCAAACTAAAGAGGAATCAAGATGATTCACCAGATCATGAAGGTTTGACAGAATAATAGCACAGCTGATCAGAGATGAAGTGACCCAAGATGAGAGCAGTTCAGATTTGTGCCATGTAAAAGTGCCACTGATTCCTTCTTCAATGTGAGGCAACTGCAGAAATACCTAGCTAAAAATAAACCCCTTTACTTGGTATTTGTGGACCTGGAGAAAGCTTTTGATACAGTTCCCCTCTTCATTATCTGGTGGGCTCTTAGAAAACTAGGAGTAGATGAGTGGCTTGTGAAGGCAGTACAAGCCATATATAGAGGAACAGTCAGCAAGATTAGAATTAATAACGGCTATAATTAAGTATTTAGTGTGCAGGTAGGTGTGCATTAGGGCTTCATTTTTAACCCTCTCCTGTTTATTATTGTCCAGCAGGTTAAAACAGAAGAGTCTAAGTCTGGCTGTCCATGAGAAAATATGTATGCAAATGTTCTAACATTTATAGCTGAGTCCATGGCATAACTACAGAAGAAATTCCAATTCTGGAAGCAAAGACTAGAATCTAAAGGTCCTAAAGTCAACTTGGCAAAGACCAAAGTCCTAGTATATAGAAAAGTAATCAGGGCCCAGATTTCCCCAGGGAAATGACCGTGCTCAGTGTGCAAGAAAGGAGTAGGTGAAAATTCCATCCTATGCCCCAAATGTAAACAATGGGTACACAAGAAATGTAGTGGGATTTCAGGCAGGTTAGCAAATAATACAGGTGTTATATGTGGTTGTTGCACAGCTGCAGTATTTAGTATGAGCCCACAGGATACTAGCTGGTTTAAATGTTCATAGGGATTGGTAGAAGTAGTAGATAGTTTCAGTTACCTGTGTGACAAAATTAGCAGTGAAAGTGGGTGTTCCAAAAGTACAGTAGCCAGAGTGTTAATGGGATAGATAAAGTTCAGGGAGCTACTACTGCTGCTAACTTCAAAATGTTTTCCCCTCAAAATGAAGTTACTTGTTTGATCTGCAGGAGAAGTATGCACCAGGCATACAATTGAAATAGATTCCCTTAATTCCCAGGGGTGGGGGCTCCCTAAACGTTCTTGATGGATCTTTCTTGCCTTGTTGATTATTTGGAAATAGGAGGAGTGTCTTGAATGTGTAGTGGCCAGAGTGAGAATGAATTGGAGAAGGTTTAGGGAGCTAATTCTGGAGGAGGTTTAGGGAGCAATTCTGTTGATAATCAGGGGCTTCTCTCTTAGAGTGACAGATCTGTAAAATGTAATCAGTAATGTGGTTAGTGATAGTAAGGACAATCAGATGTAGAAACGATGTCAAAAAGGTGTTGAAAGGACTCTTCAGTTGTGTCAAGGGCACAACAACTTGGGTGTACTTATTCATGTCACTAACAATTGTGTTGGTGGCACAAAAAATATACCCAGTCCACTATGTAAAATTACAGAGGTGCATGGCCTTGTAGTAAGGGTGTTGTACTTACGATCATAATGTTCTGGGTTCAATTCTTGGACTGGGGTGTGTTTAGTGTTCCTGAGCACAACACTTCATTTCACATTGCTCCAGCATACTCAGCTGAAAATGGGTACCAGCAATAACTGGGAGATTAATTCTGTGACTGGTGTCCTGTCCAGAGGGAGTCTTGTACTCTCAGTTGCTTCATCCACAAAACCGAAATAAGCACAGGCCTTACGAGCCTCTATACTTTAAACTATGTGAAATTGGTAATAAGAAGGGCATTGGATTTACCAAACACAGCGTAGAGATATCTCTTCATTTGTGTCAAAGACATGATGATCTTCCTAGTTCTAGTGTCATGATAACATGTATAATGCATTCTATAAAATGTAGGAAAGTATGTAAGTTAAATGCTGCTCCAAGCCCATCTAGGTCACCAGTGGTTCTTATTAAGTACTAATGTGGTTTGGGATTTCCTATTCAACCTTTGTCAACCAAGAAAAGAGATGTCCTATGATGATAATGACGATGGCAATAACATCTTTTTGCAGTACAGAAGCTACAGTTTTTGCATTTGGCTTTACTTTATTTTTTATTTAGTAAACTTACCAATGATTGAGCGAAGACTTAGTGATTAGAGAGTTGGATTCACAATCGTGAGTTAGAGAGTTGGATTCCCAGCCTGGACAATGAGTTGTGCCCTTAAGCAACATGTTTTATTTCATATTGCTCCATCTGCCCGGAGTTGCAACTGTTAGATAGTATCAGCAATTGGAAAGACCAATGGAAATATTGTTTGATTGGTCTGATCTGACAAGTTCCACCTCACTCTCTAAGTGAAAGAAGTCTAGGATTTTGTCAATTCAGATCATCACCAATGTTTGAGGAAGTTAGGTAACTTTTGTCTTTCTGATAATTGAAAGAAAACATGCAAACATTTATATCAACACCATTGCTATTCAATAATTCATCCAGATATTTTTGTCTTAGCTCATATTGCAATTATTCTCTTTCTTCCTCTCTCTGCACACACACACACACACACACACACACACACACACACACACACACACACACACACACACACACACACACACACACACACACACACACACACACACACACACATATAAGTTTGCATGTCTGTGTATGCATTTACATAAAACTGAGTGTCTATGTGTCTGTGTATGTATTTGTATATGTGTGAGTGTGTATAGATTGTTTTTTCAGTATTTTAATGTAAAATATATTGTCATAGAAAGTTTCATTTTCTCCAGTCTGTTTAATGGAAACAGCTACATCTCTAAAGCTGTCACCTTCAATCAATTATTTTAGTCACATACTTGAATTAACAGACGTGGCAGTGAAGAGGAAAACTAAGAATTGATCTGTTGGTGGCAGAATGTATTTAATGTATGAATTCACAAACTATTTACTAAGTTTATGCATGAATAACATCAGATACAGGAAGAAAATATTTTATACATTGGAACTATTTTATAGGAATTGTTGACTAAACTTAGTCCATCAAAAATATAAAGTGTGAAGAATTTCTTGGGAAAGTACAAAACATTTTAAGTATAATAACCATTTTTACTCTCATTGAAGAACAATAGCATATATTTGTAATTCAAATACTGTGATGGAATTGGCTCGAAGGTGAGAATTATTTCCACTTTGCATTTCCAATCATTTTAAATACAATAACAAAGTTAAATAATAAAATAAGTTCACAACTGGAATTACAGTTTTATATCTGTAACACACACACACACATACATACACAGGTACATGTATGTGTATGAATGTATATAAGTATAAGACAGACATCATTACAAAAAACAAAGATGGAGTATAAATATTCAGTTGGAAATATCATGAATAAGTTTTCTGAAGATATCTGAAAATGGCTTTTATAAATGAGATAGTAACACCTACAATGTTTCAGAATTTTACATTTCTGAACATTCATAAATTCACACAATTTATGTTTGGGTGGTGGGTGGAAGGAATGACTTCCATAAAATGAGCAAAGGCTTCACTGTGTGGTTAAAAGGTTTGTTTTACATTCAACTAATTTCAAATTCAATTTCACTGTGTCACATGTTCACCATTGGTTTGTAAGTGAAATTAAGTAGGCAAAAACAATATAGAATCTCATCATATATATCATATATATGTATATATGTATGTATGTGTGTGTGTATATATATGGGGATGTATAGAATCTCATCATATATATGTATATATGTATGTATGTGTGTGTGTATATACATGTGGATGTATGAGAATTTTTAAGCACAGGTATAATCAGCAAGACAGAAAGAGACTACATGATACTAAAATAGATTTATATGTAATATTTCTTGTATTAGATGTTGAAAAACCAAAAATTGTTTCTCAAAGTTTCTGTTTCCAATCTGTGATTGTGAGAAATGAACGCCAAGGAAAATATTTTAAAAGCATTCATTTGATTCATTTGAATATCAAGATATATTTTGATCAGTTTATATATAGTATGAAAATAGAAGTGTAAAGCACTAATGTGTTAGCAATATGCCTGTTGCATACAAAAAAGAAAGAAAAATGTTCAAATATATAAAACAATTAATGAAGCCATGTATGATATGCTTCCTAGTTCCACAAACCTTAACAGTGAAAAGTAGAAGAGAGTAACCTTAGCAAATGTGGGAATACTCGAACGATAAGGCACATATTGTCCTGTTGCCCTGTAAGCTTGAAGAATAGGTATGCATGGCAGCATAAGCAGGTGCTTAAAGGTTCTGGTTGATACAGTGAGAGAGAGGAAGAAGAGGTTAAACAATGGTGAGAGACTGCATGGGGTGGAGAGTTGTAGAATGAAATTTTCTAAGGAAGGAGAAAGCAAGCCATCCAGTGTAAAAAAAGAAAATTGAGCCCCTCAAACGGTATGGGATGTGATTTGGGAGTTCTCAGTTGAACTGTTTGGCAAATACCACTTACCCCCCACCCCTACTACCAAGAGATCCATTAACCTTGTCTTGTGGTAAAAGGGAAAAAAGGCGGTAAAGAAATTGGAGCATACCAGGAGAGCCAGAAGATACTGTGAGCTAGGTGAACCAGTGGATGTATCCCCATAAAGAAAAGTGTCAGAGGATTTGTTGGAACCAGAGTTGACTTGTTACTCTGGTGCTTTGGACTGGCAACAAAAGAAAGGAAGCAAGTTTTGAAAAAGGCATGTCTATAGATTTGGCTCAAGAGAGAGAAGTAGTGTGTTGGACATATTGAAGTAGATGGAGATATTTTACTGAGAGTCACAACATCAGATCCATCGATTTTCATGCTTTTCTGATATGCTGAGGTGAACAGTGATATCTGGCCCAAAGTCACAACATTTAACTTATGAAACATTGTGCTATTGTGTATGTGTTTCATCATGTACATAGGTGACCCTGAGTAATTCTGGTGTCATGATAAAAGGGGCTGAAATGCATTTAGAGTTATTTCACCACCTAATGAAACACTAACTCCCACATTCAAAGCCTGAGTACAGCAGCACACTGAGCTCACAAATGTATTTACCAAGTATTTTGATGAGGAGGAGGAATACATCGATTAGAGGAGAGGAGGTGAAAGTAAAAGAAAAATTGTAAGATGAAATGAAAGTTGATATCATCAATTAATGTAGGGTTAAAACCAATAAACTTGAATAGGAATTCTTTAAATTCATGTTTGACAGTAATAGCTCCTCATGCCAATGTTGTTTTTGCATTCGATGGGAATGATAAATTAAATATTAGATAGATTACAAGGATTAATATAAGTGATTAAAAGCTTTGAAGTCAATCCTCCAGCCTAACTCCAATCCAATACCTGAACCAGTAAAATAAACGATAAAATAATTCTGGTAAATATCAATTTAAACTCTTATACCTTGAAGTTAAAAGAATTATAGGGAACTCCAAAGAATGAAAATGAAATTAACTATCATTTTTTAAATACATACTTTTGGTTGAATACACAAGATAACTACTTATCTTTATAACATAGTGCACACACATACATATGTTCATGCATATACACATATATTGCATCCAATCATTCTACCCAATCCTTAAAATATTGCACAATTTATAAATATAGACATATGATACCTATACGCAGATGCAGTGTTCATATCTCACATTATTTATACATCATGCATTGAGTTCCTTTTATTGCTATACATCATGCATTGAGTTCCTTTTGAATGGTGGTCCATTTATTCTATTGCCAATTGTGTGTATGCGCGTGTATATATATATATCTATATGCTACTAAAACTCTATCACAATTCCCCCTCTCTTACTAGGTCACCGAATTCTCTCCTGCTCTCTATATCCAACTACATACCTCACTCTCTCTCACAATTGAACCCCTCTCTCACTACACCACCACATTCTCTCCCTCTCTCTTACAATTTCCCCTCTCTAAGTAAACCAACAAACTCTCTCCCCCTCACTCTATAGCTTTACATATCTCACTCTCCCAATTCCCTCTCTCAATCAATTTGGCCCTTTCTATATCTGACTACATACCTCACTCTCTCTCACTCTCTTAATTTCCCCTCACTCATTAAACCACCAAACTCTCCCCTCACTCTATGCCACTACATACCTCTCTCTCACTAGACTAACAATTTCTCCCCCTCTCTATATACCATACTCTCTCTCACACTCAAAATACCCTCTCACTAAATCAACAAATTCTTTCCCACTCTCTATATTCCACTACATA
The DNA here is from genome assembly GCA_964016885.1 of Eledone cirrhosa. Classification (NCBI taxonomy): domain Eukaryota; kingdom Metazoa; phylum Mollusca; class Cephalopoda; order Octopoda; family Eledonidae; genus Eledone; species Eledone cirrhosa. The sequence continues at coordinate 51,195 of CAXHJY010001530.1, read as the reverse complement.
CCTCACTCACTCATAGTTCCCACTCATATTAGAACACCAAATTCTCTCCCTCTCTATATCCTACTACAATATTTTTTACTTTGAAACAACAAAAGTTTTCATCTTCTCTAAAGAACATCAAAGTTCTCCATCCCCTCCCCCACGTTTTTAACCCCTGGGTTGTGGGGGAGATCTTACTTTTTTTGGTGGTGTGATTTTGTTGAATTATTTGACAGGACTTTAAAATATGTGGTGGTGGAGGGTGGTGGAGGGTAGTGGGTGGAGGTGGCAGTAATGGTGGTGTAGTGGGTGATAGTGGTAGTAGTGTAGTGTTGTTGGTGGTGTTTGTTTGTTTATTTTGAATATAACTATCTATATGCTACTAAAACTTTGTGTTTATGTGCTTGTCTGTAATTTAATAGAGCCAAACCAGCACATAATGGGAATATACTTTGAAAGGAGGTTGCCCCTGAAATGGGAGTACAAATGGAATAAAACAAGTTTTGCGTAAATCAGGATCCCGAGATATAGGGTTTTTCCGGGTACCTTCAAAATAGATAGAGAGAAAGATAGAGAAAAAGAGATAGTGGTTGTGAGAGAATAGATTGAAAGAGAGACATAGGGAGAGAGATAAGGAGACAGAGAACGGAAATAGAAGAGAGAGAGAGCTGTTGGTGTTGTTGGATGAAATCATACACATGAACATGATTTAAAAAAAAAATTTTCTAAGTGAATGTGACCAACAGGTCACGGGTGGTCTAGTATATATATATATACATAATATATATATATATTATGTATAAACTATGTATATATATATATTATGTATATATATATATATTATGTATATATATTATGTACCAAAACTTCAGAGTTGGTACCATGAATGTAGGCACGTTAAAAGGCCGCTCTAACGAGGTTGTAGAAATGCTTGAACGTAAGGAGGTTGATGTTTGCTGTATCCAAGAGACCAGGTGGAGGGGCGGGTCTGCTAGATTCATTGTGGGTAAAAAACGATGCTATAAGCTTTTCTGGGTGGGAAATGACAATGGGCTGGGTGGGGTGGGAATCATGTTAGCAGAAAAATGGGTGGATAAGATAATAGACGTAAATAGAGTGAATGACAGAATAATTAAAATAAGACTTGTTCTAAATAGAACTACTGTGACGGTAATATCTGCGTACGCGCCCCAATCCGGACTGCCTGGCGCTATAAAAGACAGGTTCTATGAGACACTGATGCTCACTACCTCCCAAATAACAGACAGTGACTATATAATTATTGCTGGCGACCTAAATGGTCACGTTGGACAACATTGAGACGGCTATGATGGAATCCACGGAGGCTATGGGTTTGGTACTAGAAATCAGGAAGGCTCCAGAATCCTGGAATTCTGTGACGCAAATAACCTAACTATCTGTAACAATAACTTCAAAAAACGAGACAATCACTTGATCACCTACAGATCAGGGGAACATACCAGCCAGGTAGATTATATCCTTACCAGAAGACGTGACAGAGTGTCTGTTGTAAACACTAAATCCCTCCCCCCTGAAGAATGCACCTCCCAACATAGACTCATAATTAGCGACCTCATAGTCAGGACGAGACGTACTCGACAGCAGAAGAGGACTATCCTCAGGAGAAAAATATGGAAGGTAAAGGAGCCCACAACCAGAAATAAATTTAAAAGCATATTACTTGATGCTTTCGACAGTAAGGAAGAGCATTTAGAGTCGTACAATATAGAGGAACAGTGGGAATTCCTGAAAGCAAACCTGCTGATGGCGGCAGACGAAGTCTGTGGCTGGAGCAGGCCTATAGGCAGGAGGAGAGTAACATGGTGGTGGAACAGTAAGGTGGAGGAGTCAATTAAGGCCAAAAAGCAGGCTTGGAAAGTATGGAGGGATGGGGGAAGTAGAGAAGACTATCAAGTGGCCAGTGGGAAGATAGGAGTCAAGTGTACTTCGCAAGAAGGGAAGCAGAGGAAAGAAAGTTCAAGCATGTTCTACAACACGAGGACCAAAAACGTGAGATGTTCAGGATTGCTAGGCAATGTGTCAAGGAAAACCGTGATATTGTCGGGGAGAAGTGTGTACTTAATGATGATGGTGTACTTGCCATCACTGACGCTGATAAGAAGGTAGCTTGGAAGTGTCACTACGAAAGGCTACTAAATGAGGAGAATAAATGGGAGAAAGACAGTCTCCCCCACATCGACCCAATAGAGGAACTAGCAGTGTTAGTCGAATGTAGTATAATAAGTAAGGCAATCAAAAATATGAAGACGGGTAAGGCGGCTGGGCCTTCGGAAATAGTTGCTGAGATGCTGAAAGCCTCTGGAACGGTGGGACACACCATGGTCACCCGGATAGTAAACCAAGTCATACAGAATGGGGTTGTTCCGAAGGACTGGCGTAGCAGCATCATCATCATCAACTGTTACAAGGGTAAAGGAGATGCCCTAGATAGGAGTAACTATAGAGGCATTAAATTAATCGACCAGGTCATGAAGGTCACGGAAAAAGTAATAGCGCAACTAATCAGAGAGAGAATTGATCTAGATGAAATGCAGTTCGGGTTTGTGTCAGGCAAAAGTACCACAGACGCTCTTTTCATTGTACGACAACTACAGGAGAAGTACCTAGCTAAAAGTAAACCCCCTATACTTAGCTTTTGTCGACTTGGAGAAAGCCTTCGACAGAGTCCCCCGTTCCATTATCTGGTGCGCTCTTAGAAAACTAGGTGTTGATGAATGGCTTCTGAGAGCTATACAAGCCATGTATAAAGAAACAGTCAGCAAGGTTAAAATTAACAACGAATATAGTGAAGAGTTTAGCGTAAAAGTTGTTCATCAGGGCTCCGTTCTTAGCCCCCTACTATCAGGCTATAACAGTGGAGTTCAAGACCGGCTGCCCATGGGAAATCCTATACGCAGATGATCTAAAGGTTATAGCTGAATCAATGGCCGAACTAGAGAAGAAATTCCAAACATGAAAGCACGGCCTAGAATCAAAAGGCCTTAAAATTAACCTGGCTAAGACTAAAATTCTAGTTTGTAGGTAGGACAATAGGGCGCCGGTCCCATCCGGGAAATGGCTATGCTCAGTGTGTAGGAAAGGCGTAGGTAGAAACTCCATTTTATGTCCCAAATGCAAAGTATGGGTGCATAAAAGATGTAGTGGGATCACAGGTAAGCTAACTAAGAACATAGATTTTCAATGTGGCCGGTACTCTGGTGCAATAAGTAGCAGCAAGTGCCCACAAAATACTAGCTCTTTCAATTGCACAGAGGGTTCTATAGAAATAGTGGACAGCTTCCGTTACCTGGGTGACAAAATCAGCAGTGGGGGAGGGTGCTCAGAAAGTACAGTAGCTAGAGTCAGAACTGGATGGAAAAAGTTCAGAGAGCTTATACCACTATTAGCCGCTAAAGGGTTCTCCCGAAAAATGAAAGGCAGGCTGTATGATGCCTGCATACTAACAGCAATGTTGCATGGCAGTGAAACCTGGGCATTGTGTGCAGAAGATATACGCAGACTAGAGAGGAACTAAGCTTGCATGCTCCGCTGGATGTGTAATAGTAATATACGTGAACGGCAAAGCATTAACGAACTAAGGAAAAAATTAGAAATAAGAGGGATCAGATGTTGTTTACTCGAGAGAAGGCTACGTTGGTATGGTCACGTGATGCGCATGAATGACGACAGCTGTATAAAAAAGTGCATGGCAATAAAAATAGACGGTAGCCACGGAGTAGGCAGACCCAGAAAAACCTGGGACGGCTTGATAAATTCCGACCTCACACACTTATACCTCTCCAAGACAATGTCACTGGACCGAGATCTTTGGCGGTACTCAGTAATAGAGAAGACCCGCCTTACCTAAATACAAAGTAAAACCTACTACAGTCAGTAGGCACCTCTAACAAAATACACCCCCGTCCCACTACCCTCACCCCATCCACACCGCCCCTTTCAATGTAAAGTTATGTTGGTACCACAACATCCAGGCCGAAACAAATGAGGTCGTGTAGGTGTCACGACAAAAAAACACACAGTCCACGCTGTAATGTGGCCGTGTAGGTAACACGGTAAAAACCTCCCAGTTCCACACTGTAAATGTGGTTGGTGTTAGGAAGGGCATCCAGCCGTAGAAAACCCGCCAGACAGTCCTATGCGAGCAAGACAACCACTCTTGCCTCAAGTGGGAAAACTCCCGTCCAAACCCATGCAAGCGTGGAATATGGACGTTAAACGATGATGATAATGATGATGATATATATATACGACATCCCAGATCATTGACCACTCCCAGTGACAGAGAAGAAAAACAACAAATTGTTAGGATTATTTGCTTAGATATTTCTGCTTTTCTTGTTTTGCCTGCATGCCCATATATGGGCTTACCCCTTGATAAGTTCAGCTAGATTCCTGCCGTTCTAATACTGGTGGCTTAGTTTAGATCTAGCTGTTGAAACGGCCAGAGCTCAGCCATCGGGATCCTGACTCTTTTACTATATATATATATATACATATTCCGACCTTACACACTTGCACCTCTCTAAGACAATGTCACTGGACCGAGATCTTTGGCGCTACGCAGTAATACAGAAGACCGCCCTTGCCTATGTACAAAGCGAAACCTACAGTCATTAGGCACCTCTTAAATAAATATACACCTCAATGCACTACGCCTACCCTATCTTCCCACTCCCACCAACACCACCCCCTCTCTATAAAGTTGGTACCACAACATCCAGTCCAAATAAATGAGATAAATGAGACCGAGATCGAGATCGTGTAGGTGTCACGAGAAAAAGGACACACAGTTCACGCTGTAATGTGGCCGTGTAGGTAGCACGGTAAAAAGTTCCCAGTTCCACACTGTAAATGTGGTTGGTGTTAGGAAGGGCATCCAGCCGTAGAAAACCTGCCAGATAGTCCTATATGAGCGAGACACGGTCACCCGACCAACCTTGCCTCAAGTGGGACAACTCCCGTCTAACCCATGCTAGCGTGGAAAGTGGACGTTAAACAAGGATGATGATGATGATATATATATTTCGATTTCAAGGCCAATGCTCTAACCACTAAGCCATGTGCCTATGTATATATATATGTTTGCTGAGATCAAAGTGAGTGAATTTGTCACTACTTTGAAACAATAGCTTACGGTCTTCAAAATGCTTTTAATTAAGCATAAAGTGTATTGCAAAATACATTATATATACATCCATATATATATTGCTATTTCAGAGCTCCAATTCTAATTTTTAATTTCTGCCTGACCAACAACAGCTCTGCATAATCAGCTCCTGATTATTTACTAGATTTCTATAAGAATATAACATCAATGATCTCAGTAAACAGGTTGAGGTAGTTGGCCTTGATAAGCTTCAACCAAAGCGAAAAAAGACTTGTCGGCTTATCTCCCCTGTTTGCTGAGATCAAAGTGAGTGAATTTGTCACTACTTTAAAACAATAGCTTACGGTCTTCAAAATGCTTTTAATTAAGCATAAAGTGGATTGCAAAATACATTATATATACATCCATATATATATTGCTATTTCAGAGCTCCAATTCTAATATATATATATATATATATATATATATATAGTTAGAGAGGCAAAAAATTGCTTATTGTGATCCAGTTTTTGGTTAAGAAAGCCAGTTTCATGGATGGTTTCAACGTATGGTTAGGGTTAACTCCACATATAAAGTATAAAAGAGAAAACACAGGTAAGCATTAAGAGAAGGATTTTATTCAGGTATTTACGACCGTTTCATTGGTAAGTGCAACCTTATATTGCTATACTGCAAATAGCAGCCACTCAATTATAATTGTTGTTCACAGTCCAAATTTTCAAAATAGTAAGTTACTCTTGAAATAATTCTTAATATATAGAGATAAACATTTATTTGGAATTGTATTTACTAGTATATAGAGAGAGGAATCAGGAGGTGAGGGGACATACGGAATAGTATAGAGAGAGAGGAAGAGGTAGGAAGTAGAATGACAAACTGAGATGGAGGGAGGGGTAGAGGTGGAAGGATTCCTTGGTCAGTTTTGATAGCAGACTTCATGTGGAATGTAGTGAGTTAAAGAGAATTAAATTGATCATAGTGGGAGGGATCGATAGAGAGGGAGAGATAGGGGGGATATAAAGAGATAAATAAATATATTAAAAAAATAAAGATAATAATGACAAAAATAAAAGCAAAGAAGGGGGTGATAAAGAAGAAAAGAAAAGGTAGCCAAGAAGGGGAGGGAAGTAAGGAAGAAATAGAAGAGGAATGAGGGAGAAGTGGGGGATATATGTATTGGTTTTGTGGGTAATTAAGGCGTTTAGATACAACAAAAGGGTATAAAGTCTAAGTATATGCAGTTTGTCAGTTGGTAGTAAGAGGTTAAGGGTTCGATTTGTAGTGCGAAAACTTCTCTTTGAGTCTATGGTTACAATAAATTGATCTCTCGATTTTATTGTTGAGTAACTTATTCTTCGAACTTAAGACGTGGAACAGCTCAAGGTCGCATAATCGACAGCTTCTCATACCACTCCGATATGGGGGCGCGTTCGATAATTTTTTCCACTTCAGGGTGTATTGATGGTTACTTTCCCTCAGTTGCCTGGTCTTGTTTGCAAGGGTAGTTACATAACGGTGTTGGGAATGTTTCATTGCGTAACGGTGTGTATACCAACGAGCTTTAAATGTATTCCCAGTCGCTCCGATGTAATACCATTTCTGGTTGTCTGATTCTACTGTGCATTGGTAAACCAGGTTAGACTGCATACATTCATTATGTAATGGACAGGTTTCAGTAGGTGGCAGTTACAGTTTTTGTCATGGGCAACTTTGGCATTGTTTGTGGGCTGCGATGCCTGAACAAGTGTGTTACGTTTTGTTTGCCTATTAGCGGGTGGTTGTGTATTAGATATTCTGTTGTGTTCGGTGGTGATTGTATTGTTATTGTTGTAAATTTGTGTTTTGGTGTTGTTATGTATCTTTTTAGATCTGAGTTCAAATCCCGCCGAGGTTGACTTTGCCTTTCATCCTCACGGGGTCGATAAAATAAAGTACCAGTAATGCACTGGGTAATTGCTGGCCTTGTGCCTAAAGTAGAAACAGTTATGTATCTTTTTAGCGTTAGTGATTAGTTTCACTTTTGCGCGTACCAGGCGGTGGTCCGTCCAGCACTCAGCTCCACGAAGAGCACGAACACACTGCACATCCTGTCTATCACGCATCCTGACTAGGACGCAGTCCAAAAGATGCCATTCCTTAGATGCAGGATGCATCCATATGGTCTTAAATTTGTTCTTTTGTTGGAACATGGTGTTGGTAACACACAGATCCAGCTCCTCACACATCTGCAGCAGGAGCATACCATTGTTGTTACACTTTCCCACCCCATGCCTTCCGATTACACTCCATGTGTTAAAATCCCTACCCACTCTAGCATTAAAGTCACCAAGCACGATGACTTTGTCTGTCTGAGGGATATTTCTTAAAACACCTTTCAAGACATGGTAAAAGGATATTTTTTCTTCATCGACAGAATTCATAGTTGGAGCATACATACTCACCAGGGTCGCATATCTTCCTTTGTCCAGCGGAATTCTCATGGACATAAGACGCTCACTAATCCCTACTGGGAATTCTTCTAATTTATTCACAAGAACAGTCTTAACAGCAAATGCTACCACAGCCTCTCTTCTGGTTCCTCCATCTCTTCCTTTCCAGAAGAATGTATATTTTCCACAAGATTCTGTAAGATGACCATCTCCAGCTAACCTCGTCTCAGATAAAGCCACGATGTCAAGATCGTAACGTCGAAGCTCCTTTGCAACAAGAGCGGTCCGTCGTTCAGGACGCTCCAAGGAATCCCTGTCAAGCAGCGTCCATACGTTCCAGCAGCCAAGACTAAATGCCTTGTTTAGCTCTATTACAATGGCACCATGACGAGCGGGCCCAGGCTGTGATAACCTGGGGCCTCTGCCCATATTGCCAATTATCTTTTTTGTTCCAGAATCCTTATTGCCAGTTATCTCTTTTATATTGTTTTGGAACATCATTGAATTGGGGAAAAAAAAAAAAATAAATAAAAAGTAATAATAATAGTAACAATAATTATAATAATAATAATTGTTTCTACTTTTGACACAAGGCCAGCAATTATCCCAGTGTATTACTGGTACTTTATTTTATAATAATAATAATGATTTCATTTATTAGCCACAAGGGCCGACATGTAAGGGACAATACAAAGACAGGGACAGTGGGGTTTACAATAAGGTCGAGTAAAAGTGCACAATGGCAAGACTAATTTAACAATGAAGATATAAAAATATAAAATAAACTATGCATAAATATAACAAAATAAATTCCCCGATAGGGGGTGGACGACCCTGGGGTGACTCGGGTACCCCACCAATCCTGAACCACCCTGCACTTCTCGGGCACCCAGGGAGAGCACCCCTCTCCTCAGGTTAGCCAGCCTATAGGCGCATGGTCAGAGTAGGCCCATTCACACGAGCCATTCTCGCCACATTCATCCACCTTTTAGCAAATGTACTGGGGGGCAGCACTTCTCTCTCCACCCTCACCTTCCTTTCCAGGTGAAACTTGAAGAAGTTGATGTCTTCAGTTCTTTTAATCTGGTCCACCATATAACCTCTTTCGCAACTGCCACCAGACAGGAAAATTTCCTGCTCTTCCTGACCTAAGGAAGGTGGCGGGTCGATCTTCATATGGACTCGGCCGATAGCCGGATTCGTTCCACACGCGACAGTAGCTGTTCGACATAACTCCATAAGTCAGTAATGCACGGACATTGGACAAGTGCGTGCAGATCGGTTTCGTCGTTCTGTGCGCATCTTGGGCAGGTCCGTCTGACAGCACTTTCGTGCATGTAGAGTTTATCCCGAACCGGCAATGCTCCCAGGTAGCACTGCGAGGGATTTCTGGAAATTTTCCATCGTCCCCGGCTCGAAAGTCCTCCGGTACAGACTGGTCAGTTCGACTTCGTCGAGGCCCAAAGCTTCTCCGAGTGCATCATCGCACTTGCCCACCACTAATCCTCTATAGAACTCGAGAGTGGAAGTTCCACTGATCGCATTGCCCGCTTGGTAGAGGGCAGTGAGTGCCTGGTAACATTCAAGGTGCCAGTCACCCAGTCTCGGTTTCTTCTTGACCCAGGACTGAAGCTCAGTCAAAAAAATGAGCTGCGGAAAGGCCCGTCTGATAAACGTCAACCACACCTGTTCACCGTTTAGGCAGAATATCTGGAGATGTCGCAGCCTCAACGCATGTCTGCGCATCATTAGCCACGGCATGCCCAGCCCTCCGCGTAGAGGGTGCTGGCAGCAGATGGACCGCCTCACCAACGGAACTTGTCCCCTCCACAAGAATTTGAAGAGGAGCCGTTCCAACTTGACGAGGCGCGGACGGGGGCAGGGCACGACAGTCAGGCGGTAGTAGATGACGTACGCGATGTATGCATTCGCCACCTCCGCGCGACCTTTCAGTAATAGCTTTCTCCCAGCCCATTTTTGGGTGAGACTGGCGGAGGTGGTCGACACCATCACGGTGATGTCGTCCGCATAAGCCGACACCGCCTTTCCACGTCCCAGTTCGAGCGGGATGCCCTGCAACAGCTCCAGCTTCCGCAGTAAAGGCTCGAGAGTCAATACGTACAGAAGGGAAGAGAGAGGGCACCCTTGACGGACCGATCGGGAGAGTCGAAATGGTTCCGGGAGGTGGCCATTAACCTTGACCACCGAGCGTGTGCCGCTGTGCATTGCAGCAATCCAGCTTCTGAAGACAGGGCCGAAGCCAGCTGCTTTGAGGACAAACTCCAGATACCGATGGTGGACCCTATCGAATGCTTTCGATTGATCTAAATTGATCAGTGCCCCACCGAAGCCAGGTTTACACCCTACCATTTCTATGTTGTATCGCATGAGGTGGAGATTGTCGTGTATGGACCTGGCTGGGATTGCGCAAGTTTGCGCCTCCCCAACCAAATCCTCAACGACAAGCGCCAATCTCTTTGCTAACACCTTGGCCAAAATCTTAAACTCTGTGTTGAGCAGAGTTATGGGCCTGAAGTTGTCTAATGTATCCCTCTTGTTCTCGTCTTTCCTTATCAGCGTCACCACTCCCCTGCTTACAGAACTGGGAATACTCCCATTCTGCTGCTGCCAGTTGCAGTAGAGTGCTTCGAGGAGATCGGAGAACAAGTCTGGCATATTTGCGTAAAGCTCGTAGGGCAGGCCATCCAAACCGAGTGACTTGCGCCTCATGCAGCCGAAAAGGGCGTCCTCAATTTCGGCTGAAGTAATCGGCCTTTCGCAGCGCTCAGCGTCGACCGTCGAGATGCGCGGCAAGCCGTCAATGTAGGGACTGAAATCCGCTACTCTCTCTGACTCGCCACTCTCCCCGAACAACCGAGCAAACTGTTGGCGAAAGGCCTCACACATTCGCTTGGAATCGCTTATCTCGTGTCCGTCTCGGTCCGCCAAAGACCGAATTGTGGTTTTATTACCACGCTGCGCCTCCGCCACGCGGGCCCATCGAACAGCTTTGGTTGCCTCGTTTCTCACCGCACGCGCCTTAGCAATGCAACCTTCGTGTTTCGCATTGAAGAAATGGTCTAATGCCATTCTTGCCGCTAGAACGTCAGTTGCAATGCCACTACAAATAGCCTCGTCTAACCTATCTACCAGTTCCCCCTCCTTTCTATTTTTCTCTAACGCTAGTTCTTTGCTGAACTCTATCGAAGTTACTCTAATCTCTCTTTTGAGAGCCCCCCACCATCTGTTGTTGATGATCCCCCTGTCAACTTTTGCTTAATTATTGACGCGGTCCCTGTAAGCCTTACGTGCCGGAAATGATATGTTCATCTTCCAGTAACCCGGTCCCACCCTACGAGTTTTATCTAGGTCGACCATACAGATCTCAAATGTGTGATCTGAATAGGCGACCGTTTTAAAAAGTGGGCAGCCTACACTATTTCTATCTATTTTCCTAATGAAGATCCTGTCTATATACGATCTAGCTGACCCCATTCGGTTGGTCCATGTCCATTGGGGAAATATAGTCGATACCTGTCAGACAGTTGGAACTGGCTGAGTAGGTGCTTGAGGCTTTTGCACCCCCCACCCACCACCCCCGCTCCTATCAGCTACTCCCACAGAATCCCAGCGGGCGTCTAAGATGCCATTCCAATCCCCCGCTAACAGTAAAGGGCGAGACGTACCCAGAAAGGTCTCCAGGCGCCTAAAAAAGTCCGGTCGTCCGGCCCCTGTAGTAGCGTATACGGCCAGCAGTCTAAAGACACCACCAACTTACCGTCCGGGTCCCGGAAGATCGACCTTACCTCGAGATCCAGTCCTTTCCTAAACAGCACTGCCACCCCACCCCTCATTCCCGGCCTGCTAACAGATGCCAAGATCTGATAGTCGTCGAAAATGGAGGCTAGTGCGCGCGTATCGGAAATTCTGGTCTCGCTGACGGCAATCACATGCATTTCCAGCGACCTGAGGTCGTTGAGCAGGCGACCCTGCTTCCCGCGTGACCCCAGGCCACAAACTTTTAAACTTCCTACTCTTAATATGGCCATGTTGGCAAGCTAAAAGAGAGAGGGAAGGTTTACTTACCTCCCGGGGTCTTGTGAAGGTCGGGTGGTTCGACCTCCATGGTTGGTGGGGTTTCTTTTGGGAACCCCTTTAAAAGTCTCGATGTGGGTTTCACATTCGGGGTGCCCACGTCTTGAGGAAAGCTCTCTCGAATTTCTTTGAAGGAATCGAGTGACATTCGGACCAGAAGCAAATCTTTTGGCACGCAAAATGTCCTCATTTCAAAAATCTCCCCCTCTGTTTGAATGTCCTCCTTTCATGCTAAGAGGGCCATCAGTTTATCGTTGCCCCTTCTGACAAGCACGAAGTTTTTAACATTTTGTTGGTGTGGTTTTATTTGTTTTCGTTTTGGTGACTATGGTGGTGATGGCTTTGGTGGTGTTGTTTCGGGTATGTCTGTGTTTTTTGTAGGTGTGGTGTCTGCAAGTTCAGGTATTTGTGTGTTTATTTGTACTTGTGTTTGTTTAGGTTGTTTGCGTTTCGGGGATTGTGGGGTGGTGTCGATGTTTGTTGTTGGTGCTGATGTTATTGGGAAAGTGTTTGCGTTAGTGGTGTCTGTATTTTTTGTTGTGTATGTTTTTGTGTTTTGTTGGGGCTTTTTTTTGTAGAGATTTTTTGCACTTTCGGGTTTTCCTTCATCTTCGCTGCTGGAAGACAAAGGGTCTGTGGCTGTGAGTGTTTCTGTGTCTGTGTGTGCGTTTATTGTTTTGTCTATGTGTATAATTGGGGGGGGGGGAGGGCTTTCTTCGTTTTCTCCTTGGATTGGTTTCGGTGTTGGTGGTGGTCCAGCTGTTTTTGATGTTGGTGTCCGTGTCTTTGTTGGTGTTGTTTTTGGTGGTAGTGGTGGTGCAGTTTTCCGTGCTGACACTGGCGTTGGCAACAAAGGAGGTTTGCGACCCCCTGAATTTTTGCGCTGAGGGCAGAAGGCTTGCAGATGCGTTGCTTCCCCGCAGACGAAGCAGTGTGGCCTTCTTCCCTCAGTGATTAGTTGGATTGTTGTCCCGTCCTGCAGGCGGGCAAAATCCGGGATGTTGTTCATGACCTCCAGTTTCCTTTGGAGAAGAATCTCCAAATCCATTCCGGACCATTCTTCTTTCTCTGTCCTTTTGATATCCAGGAGGGTAGTGTCTGTCTCCTCCTCGATTACGCATCCCAGCAGCCACCATATGTTCATTCCTGGTGGGATGCGGGGAATGCGGACCTTTACTGTTCTTTTACCCATGTAGGACGGGTGCATGATAATGCGGTTCAGTTCTGCAGGGGGTCACTGAGTGCTTAATAGTAAGGGCCTCGGTTTTGAACAGTACCGAGATGGTACCGAAGTGTTTGGCTCTTGCTTTATACTCTATGTCACTTCCGATGCACTCCAAAGCAGCCTCGACCTCCGCTTGGCTGGCAAGTTCCACTTTTCATGTCTGCACCGAAATGCATCGAAAGTAGACCGTCCTCCTTTGTATGGCCGCTATTGCCCCGTCCGGGATGGTCAGGTTTGCCCAGGACTTCATCCGTTTAATTAGCCTCCATGCCTGGGCCAACTGTTCGTCTTTATCGCTAATATCAATATCCAATAAGCGCTTTGTTTTTGCTGCTGCTGCAGCAAATGTGGTGCCTCTGATGCTCTTGTTGTTGGTATTGTCGTTATTGGTGTTGTTGCGGTGGTGGTGGTGATGTCGTTTTCAGATGATACTGCTGCTAACACAGAAGCTTTTGAGTTTTGCCTTCACATTCAGTAGAGTGGACGACAGGCATGCCTATAGCCGTCGTAGTTGTGGTGAAATCTACAGTGGCTGCTTTTAAACTTTTGACCTGAACGCTGTTTACCGTTTCAAGGCCGAAAATTTCCATAAATAATAATAATAATATTAAATAATAATAATAATATTAAATAATAATAATAATAATAACAATACACTATTAATGATTATTAATTAATGCAATCGTGCAATGCCTGTGTGTGCGTGACGAATATTTTTAAAGTGAGGAAAGACTGTGCACTGAGCCAATCCCACTCTCTGAGCGACAGTAGCTATAACCCGAAAAGAAGAAAAGATCAACATCATCGGTAACTACTGAGCCGCAGTAGTTACCGATGATGTTATTATTGTAGTGGCGTGGGGCAGTGAGCTGTATCTAGTTCATTTGTCCGTTTTCTTCTCTTTGCAAAATTTGAATTTTAGCCATGTTATATTGAGATGTAAGTAAATGTAAAATATAAATAAGGATTGCTCTGGTAAAATATACGAAAATATTTGTGTAACTTCCACAAACTTCTGTCGTGACATTCCCGAGTCCAGTGACCAAAAAATTGTATTTTGATGTTTCAGAATACAAAAATTAATTAAAAACTTACCCCACGAAATGCAGCGTGTGTTGTCCTATCTATAAGCTCCCTTACATACATACACATACATATATATACATACACATACATACACACACATATATATATACATACATATACATACATACACATATATATATTTATATACATACACATATATACATACACACACATATATATATTTATTTACATACATACATACACACACACATACATACATATATATATATATAATATAAAATCAAAAGATGGTTAAAAGAGTTCCATCATGGGATGATATTTGCGTTCTCATCAGATAAAATAGGGAGACATGATATGAAGCTTAAAAAACACTTGCGAGCAGTGAAGTGTTTTACATCACCCATGCTAGTGTGGAAAATGGACATTAAACGATGATGATGATGACAAGTTTACAATCGTACAGTTGTGAAAAACTAATAAAGTGCATCTTAAGAGATAAAATGCATGATATTTATATTATTCCACATGTTGACTCGCAGCATGTTGTCTTGGCGATATTTGTTCTCATTGGCATTTCAATTTGTCAGCATTTTACTATTTGATATTTCAACATTCAGCATTTAAAACATTTGGCAATGTTCCACAGTTCTTCTGGTTGTTACATTCTTTTAAAACATTAAAACAATAATTTTTTTAAGTAATTTAAATGCTTTTTTGTTAGATTTGTCTTATTAAGTTTTATTAATAGCTTCATATAATTTCTTACCCACAGTACATGTATTCAATATAATTGTTGTTATTTGTTTCGTAAGAGTTTAATATCAATTAAGTCATGATAGTCAGTGTTTAACATTTTCAGATAACATTTTCGTAATAATCTTTCTGACTTTCCTTACTATTTTGACACATTTGTAAAACTTTTGATACCAAAACTATCTGAATCTGCCCTGATTTTATTATATATATTTTATTATATAAAACTCCCCATTTTAATATATAATAACTTTCCATTGAAAGTTTTCAGTGAAAGTCTTGTTAAGTAATGTTCCAAACATCAGCTTAATAATGAAAAGATTAATTATTTTATTAAATCCTCCAAATTTTAGATGATTTACAAATTAATTGAAACATATAGTTACTGTGTTTCATTAAAAATATGGTAATGAAAGGGTTAAGCATACAGTTTCGGCAGTTTTATTCAAAGGAGTTAATCGACTGTATAATGCTTGACAAGAACAACATAACATTGTTGAACAACATAATATTGTTGAAATTTAAGCCCAGTGATCTACAATTTCTACAAGTGCATTTTTGTATTAAAAGAGTATTGAACACTTCAATTTACTCTTCACTGGCACAAATTTTCTATCATATTTTGAGTTTTTGGTATTTTAAAAACTTTTTCATGTGGTATATTTTATAACAAATTCCATTGCAAAACGTCATATCAAGAACATTTATAAAAACGTCAGTGATGACATTGTTTAGGGGGGACCATAAACAATATGATTAACATTAGTGGTGTATATAGCATACTTAAAATAAAATATGGATTAGCATTAGGAATATCATTCGGTTAAGAAAGCCTGCCTCAAAAAGTATTGTCACAATCCATGCACACACTTAAAAAGCAAATGTAAAAGTAAGGTTAATGATATATATATATATATATATATATATATATACAATATAATAATTGTTTCTACTTTAGGCACAAGGCCAGCAATTACCCAGTGCATTACTGGTACTTTATTTTATCGACCCCGTAAGGATGAAAGGCAAAGTCAACCTCGGTGGGATTTGAACTCAGATCGTAAAGGGACATAACTATGCTGGAAAGCATGGCGTCCGACCCTCTACCGCCATGCTTTCCAGCATAGTTACAATATAATATATACAATATAATAATAAATGGAAACTATATTTATAAAGCAAATTATGGTGCGCTTTCATCAGATAAAATACAGATTTGTTTTATAAATAAATATTGACATAACCGGAAAAAAAGACAACCTTAACGGTTGGAGCTTCCTGGATAGTGGAGATATTATATTTATTGAGGGTGATACAAAATTATGAGTGAGTATGCAAATGAGTGTCCAAAAGGTTGAAAAGATAACGGTTTATTTAAATTAAACTGTTGGAAGAAGGTGATATGTGAGGGAGAGAGAAAAAAAGGCTTTGGAAATAATTAATGGAAATAGTTAATGTTTTATAAATATAGTTTCCATTTATTAATATATTGTGTATTTACTCCACTCATTGTTGAGTGCTTTATATCAGTTAAAAAAGATTTTTTAAGCTTGTTGAATCCCAACAAATTAAATATAACCTCTGCATATATATATATATATTAAGTATTTCTGTTGAAAAGTTAAAGGAAAGAAGAGTACCCTATATATAGTACAGAGCTATTTAACTACATAATAAACAACACAATATAATCATTCCATTACCAGAGGCTTCAAGAAACTAGACGATCCTAACAGAAACGTCCAGCTATTTCATCCAATGAATGGGCTAAACGTTTCTGTAAGGATCACCTATTTTCTTGAAACCTTTGGTAATGGAATAATTATATTGTGTTGTTTATTATGTATACATATATATATATATATATATATATATAGAGAGAGAGAGAGAGAAAGAGAGAGAGAGAGAGAGAAAGTGACCTATTTGTGTTTGTGGTCTCCCAAACTGATGATGTTAATGTGGTTTATATACTGTTGAAACATCTGTGGGTTTAGACATGTAGAAGAATTTGGACAGAGACAATTTTCGAAGTATGCATTTCAGGATAGTAATAGTGGCAGAGAGTAACACAACTAGTCATATGTCTGTAGGTATTTTGGGGGAAATCACCTTTAATTGTTATAAATTCTTCTTCTTCACCCACTTATTTCTGGGAGGCTCGCAGGGCAGAATCCTTAAGTACACCTTTCAGTGGGCCTGTCAACCATCTCCAGCTGGATCCTTTTAGGTAGAGGGGTCTGCTCAAAATATATATTGCCATCTCTATGCACACAATACTGCAAAATCTAGTGATAGGCTTGCATCCTGTCCTGGTAGGTTTATGATGAAAGTATAAAGAATACGTATCCTAAGATACTATAAGAGCTAAATTCCTTCAAACTCCACCCTTATACAGTGAACATTATTCAAAAGTAGGATGCTCATGGCTAAAATGCTTTTCCTCACAATTCTGTGCAATGTGAGCTAAACATAAGCAATGAACCACTGCATTTAGTAACATCTAAAGTGAGTCTATTAAAATATGTTTTTGTTAGATTTTATGTTAATACATTTCGTTGAAGAGTCATAATAAAATAGGATATTTTGTGAAAATGTTTTAGTCAATTATTTCATCTTCTTTTAATAAAATTCAGTTTAAAAAATAAATACATTACAAATATTGTAAGTTTATAATGCAATGTAAGTGAGGTTTATATTTAATTACAGAATTTTCATTTACAAAAGCCTAATATTTATTTTTGCTGTCGATTTTAAGTTTTTGCTTTATACAAATAGAATAGCTGTCTCTTGTTTGTGAAAACAAAAGCATAGCAATTGTCAAATTCTGAATGAAAGTAGAATTGCTAATTGAAAATTCTTTTTTGAGTTGCATTACAGATGTAAAATAATAGAAACAGCAATTTAAACCGAGATAACACGAAACGTTCTGATAAGAATTATATCGACAATTGCAATTCAAATTTCAAAAGTTTGTTGTTTAGCTCCAAGTCAGCCCTCATTAGACAGATCTGTTCTCAAAGGTATTCCATCCATAACCATCATATCTTTTTTTCCATGTACAAAATCTCAATGAAATATTATTTAGTCATTAGGATGTAATTAAAGATAAAATTTGCTGTTATTTCTAGGAGGTTGAGCAAACACATAGAAACTCCTTTAAGAATTCAAATTTCTAAGGAAAATATATTTCAAACATGTGTTAATTTTTCCTATTAATATCATCATCATTTTTTTATGTCTGCTTTTCCCTGCTTGCAAGGGTGGGACGGGTTCTAATCAGCACAGCACCTCTTCATGGTCCTTCGTTATGGTCCTTCGTCATCTCCTCTGTGAGCTTCAGAGATCCAAGATCAGCTCTCACCACCTCTGCCCATGTTTTTCGTAGTCTTCCTCTACTGCGTCTTCCTTCCACTGGGATTTCTTGGCATTTCTTTACCCAGTAGTCATTGTCCATGTGCATCACATGTCCATACCAATGCAGTCTTTTCTACTGCACACTACAGTTTATCCTTCTTATACACAGTTTTTCTCTCAACTCATCTATGCTTGGTCGTTCATGCACATATACCTATACATAATATGAACATTAGTCATCATCATTTCATGTTTGTTATTATAGTGTCTTAGGAATAGTTTTCTATCTTTACTATCAGTTAAAATAATAGAAAGATGGATGTCACTGGAGAAAGGAGAAATAAAGACTGAATTATTTTAGAACATTCACAATTTGAAAATAACTTTAATGAGGAATTGAAGAAATGTGCCTGATATTCATATTGATTTGTATCTGAAATCAGTAATTTGCTGGCTTTGCTTCCTCTGTCATCTTTGTATTAAAACCAATCAGAGCTGTTTTGAATTTTTCAATTGATTTCCTAATAAAACAAAAAAAGCAAAACAAAAGAGAACTAAAATGCTCTACCAACTACACTCATTGTTGTGATGAATATAGAGAATAGAACACAGGTAATCTTATTCAATTTTGAAACAAAACATTATTTCTAAATTCATTGAAAGCAACTACTGTTTACTTGTCTCTTGACAATGCTATCTTGTTATCAGAAACCAATATAATTTATAGTTCCTTTCTAGACTATACTGATTTTTGCTCTCTCACGTATTTTAGATAATACTAATCCATCTTTTACAACTAAGAACAATGCCAAAATTTAAATAGTACAAGGTAGCATATGAATCCCACAATATTAGAAATGCTTACTTTATTGACCATATATATAAAGCATAAAGTCAACTCAAGTATAATTGATTTTTTTTATTTTGAAGAACTAAACTAAATAAAATGAATTATTTAGATGTGATAACTACTATCAACAGCAGATAACTGATCAGAAGATTTAGCAATAATCCCTAGAATTTTCTCTGCAAGATATTATGGAGATTTTGGTGAAGAGAAAATAAGAACTTATGTTGTCTGTGCCTTACCAGAGGCATGCTAATATGTTAGTGAAATAAACATAGCCAAAGAAAAGCAGATCCTCCAATAATATGGGCAAAAAAATTCTTACTCAAAATCTATTTTTATTAACATACATATTCTCATTTGAAAGCCTTGATTGGACGCTTCAAAATATATACAAACCATTGTTATAATCCAGCCAAAATTCCTTATGCATGTATATGCTAATACAATAACGCTAAAAGGGAAGCAAAATGGGGAGGCATAATAACCTAGGATTACTTACTTTAGATAACTTCTAATAAATGGGAAGCATTGAAATGAGCTTATAGAGTATCCAATAATGAATGCTAGAAAATACACAAATATTTATCAGAGAATAGTGACTGCAAATCAAGATTAGGTGGAAAACTCTATCTCAACAACCTTTCAGAAAGGAAACAAAATCCTAAAGTGATTTTTTTTCTGTTAGATTTGAAGCTGACATTCCCCTGATTACAAATCTCTGCCAGATGCCTATATATTACCAAAAATTATTTCTACATTATTAATCTTTTAAAGATTGAGCGTTTACAAAATGTTTAGATTTGTTCTCACTTTGGTGGACATACCTTTGTCACACCAGAATGTGTAACAATTTCATAGCAACAACTATAAACTATAATATAATGTACAAAATGATATTGTATATATTTTCAGGCATAATTTATGTCCTGGCTACAGTCAATGTTCACTTAGATATTTTCCTTTTAATTTATAGTTTTCCATTACTATAAAGAGGAAAAAACTCTGATTCCATCAGGGAAATGGCCATGTTAGATATGTAGAAAAGGAGATGGCATAAATTCTATAAAATGTACACAATGCAGATCTTGGGTACACAAAAGATGTAGTGGGATAGCAGGCAAACTAATAGGTATGGAAAACTACATATGCAGTAGATATACAGGGAAATTTGACTGTAGAAGTCGCAGTGATAGACACATTTTTCAAATGCAGGTAGAATCTATAGAGGTGGTTGTTAGCTTCCGATACTTAGGTGATCAGATTAGCAAGGGAGGAGGGTGCTCTGAGGCCATAGTATCTAGAATAAGGACGGATTGGAAGAAGTTTAGGGAGCTGCTTCCTCTGTTGACAAAGAAGGGTTTCTCCCTATGAATGAAAGGCCGGTTATATGATGCCTGTGTGAGATGCACGATGCTGCATGGTAGTGAGACATGGGCAGCAACTGCAGAAGATATGCGATGGCTGGAGAGAAATGAAGCAAGCATGCTCTGTTGAATGTGCAATGTCAATGTGCGTGAATGACCAAGCAAAGATGAGTTCAGAGAGAAACTGTGTATAAGAAGGATAAGCTGAAGTGTGCAGGAGAGAAGGCTGAGATGGTGTGGACATGTGATGCGCATGGAGGATGACCGCTGAGTAAAGAAGTGCCAAGAAATCCCAGTAGAAGGAAGACACAGTAGAGGAAGACAACGAAAACATGGGTGGAGATGGTGAGAGCTGATCTCAGATCGCTGAATCTCATGGAGGAGATGACGAAAGACCATGACGAATGGAGAGATGCCATCCCACCCTTGCAAGCAGGAAAAAGTGGACATAAAATGATTATGATGATGATTAATATAGATTTTTTAAAACATTTTTTAAAAGTAAAGGGAGCACATATGATATTAAAGTATATGAATCCATCCATACAAAGGATTATTTATAGAATATTCTGGTTTAAATCGTTTTACAATGCAAACATTAATATGTAACTCTTCTGAATTATTGGAAATCAAATATATTTGGAATTTGTGTGGATGATAAGTTTATTATATCAAAATGTCATTGGAGATGAGAATAAAATTAGGAGATTCTGGTAGTTAATATACACAAACCATTAGTTTAACAATATTGTATTACATGATTAAATGATCAAAGATTAAAAGATTAAATGATCATGCTTAAATGATCATGATTAAATGATCAAAGATTCATATATTAATTTGTAAAAGCTAAGGCTTTCCAAATGAAATCATTTGAATAGATAAATAAGGTAGAAAAAGATTTTACTCAAAGAAATATTAACATTTTAATTAAATTAAATTAAACATTTAATTAGAGATAAAGGCTTACTGATTTAAATGGACCTTAATTATATTGAATACCAAACATACATTCTTGACAATTCTGTTCTGCCAGAGCATGACTCAAACATGGTAGATAGCAATACAGCCACCAAATATGATAGTTCATTAAGTGAGCTCCCGCTAGGTGAATAATCAACTCCAGATGAAACAGTGGTAAGGTACAAAGAGAGATGGAGCAATGAATGGCAGTGTTTGCTCCCAACAATGCAGCTCTGGGCATTGTGCAACTGATCAAATATTCACCCTGCTGCAGATTGTTTAGAAATTGTGGAGAAAATTGCCAAGAAGTGTATGCTTGTTTTGTGGAACTTGAAAATGCATACAAACTAGTTCATGGATACACTAGAAAGAGTTTTGCAGGAGTATGGAATTCAAGGGCAGCTTCCTGTTGTATTGAAGACCTTATATGAATGCACTAGTATTTGTATAATTGGTTCTAAATCAAAACCATTTAATATGAGTGTCGGGCTCCACTATGGGTGCTTATTCTCTACTCTCCTATTCATAACGTTCATGAACAGAATTAACAGAGGCTGTAGCATGAGTCAGCTGGAATTTGCAGATAACATAGTACTAATTTACTCATCAGAAGGGGATCTCCGACATGATCTAGATCGGTTTGCTGCACTGCAGGAATGAAAATAAGTGCTGCAAAAACTAAGATACTAGACCTCTCAAGTAAGCATGTGCAGAACACTCTGTATGTGAGTAGAATTACCCTGAAGCTGGATCAGAATTTCAACTATTTCAGGGCCATTTTCATAAATGATGGAAACAAGATGATGAATTGAATGCAAGAATTGCTGGAAATGCAACAGTTATGTGCCAGCTTCAGCACTTGGATATCAGAAGAAGCAGGTGGACAAACTCACTATCTTCAATTTGTTGTTTGTGCCTACCTTTAACTATGGTCATGAAACTTGGGTAAAGACTGAAAGAATATGATTGTGAATACATGTGGCCTAATTGGAGTTGTTCCAGAGAAGATTTGAAGTAATTTGACTCAATAGGATGCACGGCTTGGAACGCAGGGAGTCACTCTTTTTAGAGCCATTATTTCTCTGAATTGAGAGATCATAGCACCAGTACTATAGACATGTGGTAAGAATATCTAAGGAAAGAATCACTGGACAGATTTTGCATGCAAAGCCAACTGGAAGGAAACCCAGTAGTATACGATGCGCAAGATGGTTGGATAATATCCATGAGTTAAGTAGGGAATCCAATTAGATCAAATAGAGATAGTTGCTTCTGATAGGATCATCTGGAAAGTATGTCTGAGGACTGACCTCCAAATGAATAGGTGAGTGATAAAGACGACAAAAGATAGACATTAAGGGAAAGTCATTCTTAAGATTCTTTATTACAGAGTTTGATTAAAGCAATGGTTTTTGTAGCAAAGCACATGTTCCTAGATTGATATATCGATATTTACATAATATCACATATAGAAAAATTGTTATAAAAAATTAAGTTAAAGTGTTATGTATACCTTAAAATGTTTCCACTAATTCTGCTAACTAAAATATGTATTTAAAATATATAATAAAAGAGTGAATTTTCTGGTGTGAGGAGGGGGAGTCTAACTCTTTGGACACTTGTCCTTTTTCTCTCTCTTAGAAGAGAGACAAATGACTGAAACAATAAACTTGTCTTCCTTGTGGCATAACATTCCACTGATGTATTTATTACATTTACTAATTTTGACTGACATAAATCATTTTTTGTTGTATTCTACTTTTTTGTGTTTTAAATCATAAGTTTCTGTTTCTGTAACTCAAGGGACCATTTTTCATCAATAGGCATGAGGTAGAAGAAACTTATTCTTAATTGTATTCTAGGCATTTTTACACACATGGCTGAAAAGTTCACCTCTTAACCACTCAGCCATATTTATATAATGTTATTAATAAAGAAATTATAGACCCCTTATAGCTGATGGCTAACCAATTAAATACTGTGAGGGTATTGATAGATGAATATTTTTTATATTTCTTGCTTTATGATCAATATTCTATCATTTCTTTTTAAAGAACTCAATGAGCTGAAATGCTAACACTGACTTCAAATAAAAATAACATTTTAAAGTATTCTATATTTTAGTAGTTTTGTGAAAACTTCTGCTGTGCAATTGGAGATATATAATAAAGATTATGTATACTTCAGGTTTGTTATATTCAAACCAGATTGTAATAAATAATTTGGGAGATGTCATCAATGAAGCAGTATTTGAATGTCTTAATTAGGGTTGGACCTATTAATTGGCTGATGATCAGTATCAGCCATTTTGCAAATTAGCCAATGTTTTGGAGCAAAAAAAACATGGATGATAGAGATTTGGAGAATATTGGATATGAAGTGTAAATGTAATGATCAAATTTAGGAATTAATAAATAATATAAAACATCTAAATTTCTTTATTTTTAGAGCCTAGTAAATTTGTAGCAGGTTGCTTTTATAATTTTGTTATGTGTTCTCAAAGAGTACCTCTTTAATTGTGATTAATTATGAATTATAACATATGTGTATTTGATTATAATATGCATTTTCATATCACAATACATAATTATGTTAGAGATAATTAACAGCCAATTAATCAGTATCAGCTGATAAGGTGAAACCAATTAATTGCTAATTGGCCTATTTTCTTATCAGTGCAGCCCTAGTGTTAACAACTAAAAATTCAAATCTTCTGGATAAAACATTATTAACCATTTCATTATTATAGGAGGGAGGGATTTAATGATGGTGGGTGGGGTCGGAGCAAAGGGGGTAATTGCGCAGGGCCCCCTACGATGGAGTGAGGTGGGAATACAAATGGCAGCATTATCAATTCATTTATGCTCTCTGTTGGGATTTTAAGACTTATCCCTTTGACAATGAGAACTACATTTTTAACAAAAAGTATTTAATGTCCTTACTGTGACAAAATTCATCAAATTCTCTCAACTTTAGAAACATCAGATTGTTATCACAATAATATTTCTAAGAAAAAGAATTTGATTTCACTTCCTCAAAATTTTTCTATGTAAGTAACATTAAATTTGGTCCCTTCAATTTGGTATTCGTGCCAACCCTTAAATATGGTCATGAATCTTGGGTAATGACCGAAAGTATACGATCGCGAATACAAGTGGCCGAAATGGGGTTCCTCTGAAGGGTGTTTGGAGTAACGTCACTCGATAGAGTGTGTAGCTCGGAGATCAGAGAGTCACTCTAGGTAGAGTTGTTACTTCTGCAAATTGAGAGATCACAGCTCTGATATTATGGGCATTAATTTAGAATGTCTCAGGAAAGACATGCAGAATAAAAAAAAGATGCGTTAGATTATTAAAGCATTTGGTTTTCATTTTAATACATATTAATGCTCTGTGACACCCTTTACTTTTGCATCTTTCAGATCTTACCTCGTTTGCTTTAACTTGGATTGATGTGACCTGCATGATTAAATTTCTAATACACTCAGTTTCCCAGTATCTTGTTTGGTCAAAACCAAGAGGATATCTCCATTTATAAATCTTTATGTATATATATATATATATATGATAATATCATCATCATCGTTTAACGTCTATCTTTCATGCTAGCATGGGTTAGATAGGAGTTGTCCCACTTGAGGCAAGATTGGTCGGGTGACAGTGTCTTGCTTGTATAGGACTATCGGGCAGGTTTTCTATGGCTGGATACCCTTCCTAACACCAACCACATCTACAGTGTGGGCTGGGAACTTTTTACCATGTTACCTACATGGCCACATTACAGCATGGACTATTTGTTTTTTTTGTCGTGAGACCTACACGATCTCATTAGTTTGGACTGGATGTTGTGGTACCAACATAACTTTATAGAGAAAGGCTGGTGTTGGCAGGAGTGGGAGGATGGAGTGGTGTAGTGGGTTAGGGTGTGTTTGGTTTGGAGAGGCCTACTGACTGTAGGTTAACTTTGCATGTAGGGAAGGCGGGTCTTCTGTAATACTGCGTGCTGCCAAAGATCTCCATCCAGTGACATTGACTTAGAGAGATGCAAGTGTTCAAGGTCGGACTTTCTCATGACATCCCAGGTTTTTCTGGGTCTACCTACTCCGTAACTTCCCTCAATTATGATCGCTCTGCACTTTTTTATACCGCTGTCATCTTTCATGTGCATCACGTGACCATACCAACGTAATCTTCTCTCGAGTAAACAGCATCTGATCCCTCTTATTCCTAATTTCTCACTTAGTTTATCTATGTTTTGCCGTTCACGTATATTATTATTACACATCCAACGGAGAATGCATGCTTCGTTCCTTTCCAGTCTGCGCAGGTCCTCTGCACACAATGCCCATGTCTCACTGCCATGTAACTTTGCTGTTCGTATACAAGCATCATACAATCTGCCTTTCATTTTTAGAGGGAAACCTTTTGTAGCCAACAGCTGTATAAGCTCTCTGAACTTTTTCAATCTGGTTCTAACTCTGGCTACTGTACTTTCAGAACACCCTGCATCACTGCTGATTTTGTCACCCAGGTAACGGAAAGAGTCCACTATTTCTATTGAACCATCTGGGCAGTAGAAGGAGCTAGTATCTTGTGGGCACTTGCTACTTATTGCACCTGAGCATCGGCCACATATAAAATCTACGTTCTTGCTTGTGATCCCACTACATCTTTTATGTACCCATAGTTTGCATTTGGGACACAGAATGGAATTTCTACCTACTCCTTTCCTACACACTGAGCAAGGCTATTTTCCTGAGGGCACCTGTGCCCTATTTTCCTTTCTACATACTAGAACTTTAGTCTTAGACAAGTTAACTTTAATGCCTTTTGATTCTAGGCCTTGCTTCCATGTTTGGAATTTCTTCTCTAGTTCAGCCATAGATTCAGCTATGAGCATTAGATCATCTGCATATAGAAGTTCCTATGGGCGGTCAGTCTTAAACTCCTCTGTTATAGCCTGTAGGGCAATAATAAACAGTCTTCATGACTTGTTCTTTCGATCTCACTCGATGTATGTATACATTTATATATATATATATATATGATGATAGATATATGTATACATTTATATATATATATATAAATATATATATATATGATGATATATGTATGTATACATTTATATGTACTAGCTGTCGTACCCAGCTTCGCCCGGGTAAACAGATGATAAGTGAAGACAGGTAAAAGAGAAAATGACTGTATTGGATGTTTGTCTGGTTACGGTATGAGGCGAGTCTGTGGTGTCTGTGTGATACAAAAAACAATTAAAAAAATCTTCAAAATATACCAGATTCTTCGTTGTACAGTTTGTGCATAGTATAGGAACAATTCTAGGTGCTCCCACCTAGAATAGTGACGACTAGGAGATGGTTCATCTTATGGCTGACTGTAAAACGTGTATCATTGCAAGACGTGGTTGTTCCACATTTCTCAAAAGGATGACGGAAATTCCAATCTTTTATATTATATGTAGATATAGATATAGATAATTAATATAAAAGATGATGCTCAGCCAGTTCGTCTTCAACCATCGCAGCACGCCGTCGCTGCTTGGCTTCACTGTTTCGTTGGCGTTGTTCAGCCAGCTCCTCTTCATTCATAGCCGCATGTACACACACATACACGCATGTAAACGCGCATATGCACGGAAACTTACACCCGCGCCCATGCACTTACACACACGCACACACTCACACATGTTGATAGTTTTTACTTTCTGTGGAAGGCTGCACGCATGCACACACACATAAATATATGCGCACGTACATACACATGCACACATGGTAATAGTTACAGCGTTCACTGTGCCTCTCTGTTTCTTACTCTCCCCTCTTACTCCCCCATTGGCATTATGCATATTAATTTAAGTTTGACGTCGGTGAGAATTATGACACACGGAATACTGACATTGTTGAAATTAATATATATAAATATATATATATATATGATGATATATCTATGTATACATTTATATATATATACATTTATATATATATATATGATGATATAGCTATGTATACATATATATATATATATATATATATATATATATATATATATATTATGATATATGTATCATCATCATCATCACCGTTTTACATCCTTTCTTCCACGCTAGCATGGGTTATACGGGTTGTCCTATTGTGGGCAGTGTCTGGTCGGCTGACCTTGTCTTGCTCATACGGGAACTAATTCAGGCTTGATTTCTACAGCTGGATGCCCTTCCTAACACCAACCTCATTTAGAGTGAGTGCTGGGTGCTTTTTTTGCCATGGCACCTCCACAACCACTTTGCAGTGGAATGATAGGGACCCCAGTCCCTATCATCTCATTTCTACAGCTGAGTAAACTGGAGCAATGTGAAATAAATTGTCTTGGTCAAGGAAACAACACATCATTCAGTTTCAAGCCCAGGGCTCTAACCACTAAGCCATACATACATATGTGTGTGTGTGGGGGTGGTGTGTATATATATATATATATATATATATATATATAATAATGAAGTAAATTCTAATCTTTTGAATTGTACTTCATTATTATGATTATGCTCCGGAGTAAGCAGAATTACTTATATACTTTGTTGAAATGTTTACCCTGTATACAATTTTACCAAATATATATATATATATATATATATATATATATATATATATATATATATATATATATATATGTCTATATATATGTATATATATATGGAAATAATCTAATATTTCATAAATGTCAAAATTTTGACATTTTTCAGAAAAGTTTAGTATATTTTTCAATATCAATATTGAGAAATAAATGGAAAATTGATTTTGTTTACTTTCTATATATTTCTCCTTTCCATTTTCAGAAAACAAAATAGTGATACTTTTGAAACGATACATTTTTTGGATGGTGAAGGCATTTTATGTTACATAAAGTGTACGTTTCAGATTAAATAGAAATTTCTATATGCTTTGTAAAGAGGGACTTATTAATTCTGTAACATTGAAATTATAATTATTATGTTTTGCCATATACTCAGTTTATTGATTTGGGAATAGACTTACTTGGAAACTTTACTTTATTAATCACATGAAAGCATTGCTTTTTCATATAATTAAAATGGGTGTTTTTATCACCACAGGTTACTGATAGGCAGGGAACATATAAAAAAAACTTCATACAGTTTAACAAATCAATTTTTGACCATCAGATATATATTTTCTTTAATTGAAAAGATATTTGATTTTGTTGAACCAATTTTCCTGATTCAGAGAAATAAATATTGTAGCAAATTGTCATAGGTCTGTTAGAAAAGGAGGCAAAATACCCTCAAATACTACCTTAATAATGGTTTCTGATTTAGGCACAGGGTCAACAATATTTTGGGGAGGGGAAAGCCAGTTAAATCGACCCCGGTATGTTACTGGTACTTTATTTATCGACACCATAATGATTAAAGGCAAAGCTAACCTCAGGAGGATTTGAACGCAGAAAGTAAAGGTATGTAACTATATGCTGCAAAGCATGTTGCTTGATGCTCTAATGATACTGCCAAACCACTGCCCTCAAATGATAAGAGGGCATATATTTAGACATTCTAACTGAAAATATGATATCAAAACCATGACTGCGTTACATATTTTATTGTAGGTTTGTTTAGTTAGAGCTGACCTAAAACTAAACAATAGTAGCCACCACATTCAAATTTACTGGATATTTACTCTTTTTTCTTTTATAAGAACTTTTTAGTTCAGGAACTAAACTTTATTTTTATTTAAGGCACAAAACCTGAAATTTATTAATAGGGAATGTTGAACTATGATTCTTATGAATTTCCAAACTGCTAGGAAGTATCTTTATTATCATCATCATAACCATTTTACATCTATTTCCCATACCTTTGTGATTTTAGTTAGAGTCAATCTTCAATATCCTTATACAGTTTCTTAAAATTTAAAACATTTTGAATATCAAAACATTAAAATTTCATAAATATATTCTCAACTTATGAAAATTTCAAAACTGCACCTGATTAGCTGCCTTGGCTTATAAATGACGTTTAGATTTTCTCCCATTTCTCAGACATAAAACAGGGGGTCAGCTTATATTTAGACCAGCTTATAATTGAATATATACGGTAATTCTCTGGAATTCATCCCTGGCTACATTATTCATATATATACAACACCACAGCTGTTCAAGTAGAACATCATGAATTAATCTCACTAAGTCTGGAAGGGATAATTTACAAAGATCATTGGGCACTGCTCCCTCTTTCTCTGACTATCCTATAAAAGTTAAATGAAACACTAAGTAGGGAGGCTTAAGCAAAAAGGGAAATGTAATTTCTCAATGGTTAGATAGTTTATCCAAAGTTAAAACCTATGTGGGAAATTCTACAGTATCTTAAACCTCTCACCTGTATGTGTGTGTATATATATGTGTGTGTATACATGTATCTAAGTATGTCTGTATGTGTATGTATGTACGTGTGTGTATGTAAATAAGTATACAAATGAATCAATTCAGAAAAGAAGAGAAATAAGATGGCATACATACTTTTCAAAATTGTCACAAAAATATGATGCATTCAAACTACAATTCTACACATCTTACAAGTGATAATCTTTATAATATAGGTTTTGAAGCAATTGTGATACCAAGGACAATATTCTGTATGTATGATATAGTTTCAACAAATACTGAAGCATTTGAACTAATGCACAAACGACGGTCACTTCGCTACCTGATATGTGTATGTGCGTATGTGCATGTGATTTCTTTTTTTTTTACTACAATCTTTTAAACATAAATCTAAAATTTGTTTGAATGAGAAAATTCACATAATTATATTTCCTTTCTTTATATTACCAGATTAGTTGTATAATCTATAATAGTTTCAATGTGCAATTAACTGATGATTTAATGAATGACTAAATTCTGATAGCTACTAATCAACAACCATTTACTTTAATAGAATGATCAGATAAAATATAACATTGGTTGGCAATATTTTATTAGCTTTATTTCTTTTTCTCATGTCTGCAGCATTTAACATGTTTGAATGTATGAAAGATATTCTCTGATAGACATTGATTATATAACATATGCATCAACCTTTCTAACCACAATTCACTTTCCATCATTACTAGGGCTTGAGGATCACAACACATCTGCCTTATTCTTTATTAATTTTAAGAATTCTAATATCAATATCAATTTTAATACACATCATCATCACATCATCATTTAACATGTTCTCTGCAAGCAAGGGATGGATAGGTCTTCACAGAGAGAGTCAATACTCAAGTGGTGCTACGGACTACCCAAATGGGCAGGAGGCCTACACCTTACATATGACCACACACTACTGAATACCCAGATGAGCCTGCATCTCATTTACATTCCAACACTCTACTAAGGGCATTTTTATTATGGCAACAGCAATAAGACAGTTGACATACCACAATTGTAGAGGTTTTCTCTGACTATTCATTTGGCAAGATGTTATGCCTGGGTGCCCTTCCAATCACCAACCACTTTACAGAGTGTACTGAATGTATTTACTAAGTAGATCACCAACACTAGAGAATTTGTCCGGTCTTTGACACACCTAAAGAGTCCTTCCAACCATTTAGCAAGATTTCTACAGCTGGATGCCCTTTCTATCATTAAACTAAATAATATACTTTTCAAAACAAGAAACAAAAATGATCTTGTTGACATATATTTAACTGTGACTGAACCACTATATTGGAATGAAGAATTTCCTTCAGGTTTAGAGAGAAATAAGGAGTTTGGCTAATCTTCATATATTTCCACTATACCTGAAGGAGACAACATTTTAAACTGAAATAAACAGCAAGGTATGATTTGAGAGAGATTTGCTTGCTACTTCATGTAGATTAACAATGCACAGAGGCTCCCTCAAAATTAGGCTCTGAACATAACATATATAATAACTATTGTCCTAACTCACTAACTAAACAGAAAACTTTTCATTGTCAGTTGACCTATTGTCAGTTAACCACAATCAGCAATCTTAAATTATGCACATTAGAGAATGAAGTCTGACATACAAAATTCACACTAAAACAAAATAGTAAAAAATACAGGATGGTAATGTATTGAATGTTCTTGATTCACTTGGTCAGGGCTAATATAGAGCTAAAAAATAACTGTACCAACACACAATACAAAAACATATGTGGGTGTAGGGGGAGGGAAGAGACAGAATTAACATGAGAAACAAATTTGCCTATGATGTTCAACAGAGATTGTATAAGAAAAAAATAATTGATAAACCAATAACAAATGTGAGACTTTATGAGATGCAATCACATGAAGACTCTAGACAAAGTTATATTACAAAGTTGCTTTAATTGGAGTTGGTGAAAGACGTGTTTCCCAATTTTGACAATATCGCTCAACGGTGAGTGATTTCAACTGTTGGGTGGGTGATATGTAACTGAACACAAAATGTTAGCTGATTTGAAATTTTGGTGGGTGATATAGGATTTTGAGTATTAATGTATTTCAACAAAGGTTACTAAAAACAAATATTCAAAGGAGATATGCAAAGATCCTGTATGAAAAACAAAACAGGAGGCTAAATGGGAATAATATTCAAATACTTCTTCAGACAAAATAACATCTTTCTTAAATATGAATCGGGTAAGAGAAGAACATTGCCAGTAAAATTTAGAAATAACCTTAGCATAAACTCACCAACACAACCAGCTGTGAGATGAATTGGTAGCTACTAATATTTAGCATCAGACTACGTGTTGTAAAAGAAAAAGAAAAAATTGTAAGAATGTTTTAAAATATAGAATATGTGCAAAATGGCTGATGAAAGTATACATGATCCTAAATCCTAGAACAGACATGACATTCTTAGGGCTTATTTGAGTGAGAATCATAAAGCAGAATGTAAGCTTCCAGTAAGTTACTTCACTAGAAAAAGCATAAATACCACAAACCCTACATACTAAGATCTATAAGCTCCTTAGGAAAAATAACAAGAAATTAGTTTGGTTTATTACTATGAGACTGTGATGAAGACATAACCAGCTACACCAAATTGTCATACTTTAATTTATGGTTTTTACACTTGATAAACAGGTCAATATTTTCCAATCCATTTGTAGTGATATCAATTTTACCATATAAGAAAATTGTTTCAAATTTATTATTCTTCCAATATTTTTCAATTGGCTGGTTGCTTTTAACTTGGCAATATGCTTAGAAATTAACTCTTGTTCATATACCTTCTCTATGAGAAGGTATGCTTCATTCTAAACTTTACATAATGCTGAGTCAAATGAATTGCTGAGAAGCCAATACAAAATTATCTTCAGTGAGATATATATTAAATAAGTAATGTTAGTCACTTGAGTTTGAGGAATCTAATAAATTTCTATTGGCAAAAATCAGCTCATGTCTTTGTTTAAGAATTTCACATTGTGAATCTACTTTTTCTCTCAGCATACAATGTAATAAGATGGACATATTGGATAGGTACAGGGTAGTCATGGGGATATAAAAATTTAAGAAGTTGAGCCTCCTTAAAGCATTCGATACAATTGACCAACAAGAGACAATATCAAAATTCCTGATTATATGGCAAATTGAAAGAAGGGAATTATGAAGAACTAAATGATAAATGGCAAGAACTATTAGTATGATTTATTATAAAGATACATAAAGAAGTTGTAATAGCACAAAATGGTTTAAATGCATCTGTGAAGAGATGTTTAGAAATTAATCTTTCATGAAATTATAATTTGTGTAAACTCTTCAGAGATGGAGAGATGCTATTGCAATTATTTGTATCGAAACCGATTTTTGTAAAGCAAATTTGAAAATAACAGCATGGTTATCACATAACTGCTAAAGTTATAAACAAGTCTCAAATTTGGCATCCTAAGCTACTAAAACATATACCCTAATATCAAAACTATTATTCTAATATATCTATATATATATCTCTCTCTCTCTCTCTATATATATATATATATATATATATATATATATATATATAAGAAGAAGAAACTGAAAATGCAACTGGAGTCTTTTAAAAATATTTATTTACTTTACCAGTTTCAGAGTTCTTATATGATTATCAAAGTAAAACTGAGATGGAGGATTTGTTTCTGTTGTGGTGTGCCTCGTATCAACAACAGCAACCCATGTCTTCCTCCCCCGTTACTTTTCAACAACATCAACCGACAACTGTGTCTTCCCCTACCATGCCTGCTGAAGAAGAAGAACAGCAACAAAAATCCCCCTCCAAATGTTCCCCCTCTATACACATACACACATGTATATCATGACTCGTACACTATTCACTTCCCTGACATTTGTATATTATTCTATGTACTATACATGCACCTTTGACGAGTTGTAGTGCACCTGAGTACTTTACACAATAATTTACTTATTATTACATCATTATCATCATGATTTAGAATATTTTCTTTCTGCTAGGAAGGATTGAACAAGTTGTCAGACCTTAAACAGAACTACCGACATTTCAGTTGTTTCAGGAGGCAGGCACATCTTGTTTACATATGGCTCAGCACTTTAATGAGTGCATCAAGTACATTTCATCATGACATTAGAACTAGGGATGTTGTCATGTATTTAATGCAACAAAAGAGTATTTCCAAATCATTCTTTGGCAAGTTTGTTTTTATGGCTGGGTGCCCTTCTATCACAGAGAGTACTGAGTATATTTTCCCATGTCACCAAAACTAAAGAGATTGTTGTGCCTTTAACTCAACTGAAGAGTACTTTTATTCCATTTTTGGTATGGTTTCTACAACTGGATGCACATTACAGGGTCTATTGGGTACATTTTTCATAGTACTAACATTAGAGATCTTTTGTTATTTGCATTGTCTATATTGTTAAAAAATGTGTCTTCTTATCACTTGGATATTTGCAAATAATTCAAGTCTTCAATTTGTTATGAGATATATGTGACAATATTCTATATTTGTATTTAGTATACAGAATGCTCCTCTGAGGCATTTTCCTCGTGTGTGCGTGTGTGTAAACGTTATGCATTTCTACAGCATTTTCTCCAAACTTAAGACATAGATTACTTATGTACTCAGGATGGTCATGGACACTTTCATTTTTCCAGATATTGATTATAGAGTCTCCGCTTTCTTGGAAGCAGTGCAATGCAACAAAACATCATAACTTCTGGAGTTCGCAACCGATTTTTACAAAACTTGACACATGGGCTACGTTTGTTCTACAGATGAATGTGAACTCTCAGAATTGGCACATATTGAGTAGGAGACCCTGGAGGCAGGAACCCCCTTTTGGAAAAAGCCGATGATTTTGTAAAAGTATAGTTTTCGAAGCAGGTCAGAAGTATTTACATAAATGGTATACATAACTGTTATTTAATACCCGAGCAACTCTGCTAGTACTATATATAGAGAGAGAGAGCGTGAAAGAGAAAGATGAAGCGATTTTGATTTTTTTCAACACGCTGATGTGTATGCGTGTGCATGTGTGTATGTTGTTCTTTAATTTTATAAAATTGCTAGAGCAAGAAAGAGAGATTGTATGTGTGAGTGTATAAAGAGAGTAGTGACTGTGACATATATATATATATATATATATATATATTGTAACTATAATCGCGCAAACACAAACCTATAAAATAAACGGTCATGGACATACATTCACACAAATACACATACTTTCATGCATATACATTTACACAACCACACATTCACACATATACATTTACACAAACACACACATACAGTCATGATAGCAGCGTTCGGTGAATTGGAAATGGGAGGTTGAAACAAGTATAAGGTTTATTTATTAACAACACAGTTTAACTCATTTTTTAAAACTCATTTGTATAAAAATTTAATATAATGGTTACAGAACGAAAACACTAACAAATATGATATATACAAAGGAAAGGGAAAGGGAAAAAAGAAAGAGAAAAAGATACACAAGCACGTAATACCCACATCTTAGACCACATCAACAAAAAGCAGGCAAAAGGGGTGGACAAACGAGACGCTACCAGAGCAAAAGATAACAATATAGTCGAGGAGCACTGGGAAACCTCTCTAATAATTTTTGAGGCAAGCCAGCACGCACGCAGCGTTACCTGGGGTGATGGCGAGGCTGAGGTGCTTGAACAACCAAGTGCCTTCACGAGCATCACCAGTTACTTTTGTTTTGCGAGCCACCAGTGAAGATAAGAACCTTGCTGTCAGTCGCCCGACTCCCCCAGACATCTCGAACACCAGAGGCTGGATAATTTAGTTAGCTGACAGAACACAGTATTTTAGGATTTTGTTCCGTTCAGTTGCGAATGCTGTAGCTCTCGCCCTTACTGCTGCATCTAGGATGTGGGAAGAAGCAAAAGAGTCACTAACTGTGACGTCCCAGATAAGGCACTGCCTCTTGACCAGGAGCACAGAGTAAGACCGTCAAGTCTTTTCCTATCAATTCTGGACAACCCAGACGGTTCCAAAATTGAGTGGATGTTTGCCCGGGCCAAAGAACTTAAGTGGTAATAGGACAGTGTGTGTATGTGCGTGCGTGTGATTTTGTCAGTGTTCTTAAATTAGAAACATATGTGTGTGTGTCACTGTTTTTAAGTTAGAGACATATATGTGTATATCCATTTCCTTCCTTTTACACACACATACATTCACACAAACACACATACACATTGTGTGATGGACGGGTGGACAAAAGTTCCTCAAATTTATATACATGTGAATGGAGTTCTACTGAAGCAGTTAGAGAAGTTCAAGTATCTTGGAGCCATGTTCATGAGTGATGAAATGCAGGAGGGTAAATTAAGTGCAAGAATTGCAAAAGCTGATGCAGTAATGCGCCAGCCTCAGCATTAAGCAATCAGAAGAAGGGGGTAGGTGTAAAATCCCAACTCGCTGTCTTCCTAGTATTCCTGCCAACTCTTACCGAGCATCATGAATCTTGAGTAATGACTAAAAGAATACAATTGCAAATAAAAGTGGCAGAAATGGGATTCCTCTGAAGAGTCATTGGAGTAACGTTACTCGATAAAGTGCATAGCTCAGAGACCAGAGCGTCACTCCTGGGAGAGCCGCTACTTCTCCGAATTGAGAGATCACAACTCTGATACTATGAGCATGTGGTTAGAATATCTCAGTAAAGAATTGCTGGACACATTTTATAGGCAAAACCAAACGGCAAGGGACCTAGAGGTAGACCCTAAACAAGATAGTTGTATAACATCCATGAGCTTGGCTGGTCTCGCTTTGGGATTCAGCTGGATCAGTTAGAGATGTTTGCTTCTGACAGACTCGCTGGAAGGAGTGTTTGAGAAGGACTCTGCCCCAACGACCCTCTCAGAGATAAGTGGGCGAAGAAGAAGATATTGTCGATTTACTTTTCAATTTACATTTATATATTTGCGTATGCTACCAATATACACACTACATATGTTAGCAGTAAACTGGCGGTTTTTCGGCTAGTGAAAATAATCTCCATAAGGTTGTGGTTGATTGTGCAAAAAAACACATATATAGAGAGAGATTTGGTCATGCATTAACTATCTTTAAACTCATATCAATTTATCTTAATTCCTTCATAAATTTCTTTTGTGCAAACATATAGAAAACTTTAAGACAAAATAAGTCTTAGTGCTCTTCCAAATAGTCAAGCTTCATTCTGAAACTTTTTTTCCATATTTTAGTTTGTTATTTATTCCAGAATAATATCTATACTGAAATACATATGCGATGACCACTAAATTTCATAGAGAGTATATGCAATCGGAATTAACAGAGCTTAGTTTAACAAAAAAAGTATTGTTCTCTTTCATAATCTATAGAATCCAACCAGTATGTATTAAACTGAATAAATCTTGATGTAAATACTTTTGAAATATGTAAATTTGACAATAGCATTGTGATAGAGGCATGATAGCTATTCAAAGCACACATATATGACTATATACACTTTTGTTTTAATTTTCAAAACTATTAATTCCATAATGTGCAGTGAAATAGGTTGGCAGTTACTAGGACATAAATGCACAATGGAAGATTATAGACCATTACAAAATTAAAAAAAGGTAATATAGAGATATGTTTATATTTTAAATGACTGTGTTTGACTCTATAACTCAAATACCCTCATATCCGAATATAATTCAAACGAGGTGAAAATTAGAATCATTAGTTTAAAAGGAAGCAAAAACTATTTACAACACCTCAAATTTCCAGCATGCACAAGAAAATAAACAATGTTAGAAAAAACTTAATTTATTGTTTTTGACCTAATGTAGTTCAGGTAATAGCAAAGGTAAAAAACGTGAGGGCCTCTACATCATTTTATTAATATTTAAGCTATATAATGGTGGTAGATTTGGCAGAATTGTTAGAGCATTTAGTAAAATGCATTCCGACTTCAAATCCTGTTCAAGACCAACATATTTCCGGTTTCAATAAAATAAATTATCAGTAAAATATTCAATCTCCTTACCCCTTGCCACTAATTGCTGCCCTTGTGCCAATGTTAAAAACCATTATTATCTAAATTATAGTAAAGTGGAATTAATACTAAAGTATAATTGAGAGTATATAGGATACTCAGTATACTGAATGAAGTTTAAATAATAGCAAAATACACAAAAAACAGAACCAATGTGAGAGAATCTATATGGTTTTATTATCATTGAAGTTATATTAAAATGAAATTAATACTAAAGTATAACTGGAACTATACAAGATATTCAACTTCAGATATGAAAAGGACAACCAAAATAGTTTTAAATATTTAGGTTGTGTTTAAGTAAATACACATTTATACAACATATTTATTGATTTATTGAAAGATCGTTTTTAAACTCAGAAATGTGTACATGAATACACATCTGTATGCAGGTAACTGCAGAGATTGTCAGCTTAATAAATTTAGATGTCAGTGTATATTCAATAAATAAATAAATGAATGGTTATGCCTTTATCGAACAACTCTAATATCTCAGTAAACATATTTATATATGCAGATACATCTACTTTATATAACTACACATGAATATATCTATATATCTATATGTATATATAATATTTTACTGCATGAACAATACATTATCTGAATGCACGTGTTTCACAAGGAGGGTTTGAGTTTCATTTGAAACTGATGAAGAACAGAGTGAGTGTTAGATCCTCCTAATGAAACACATGTACTCCGAGGTCTTCCTCCTCTCCGCCCCTCCCCCTAATTCTTATTATTCCTGGGAGGGTCATGGTGGCAGAGTCTTCAAGCATGCTTTCCACCAGGTACTGTCAGTGGCAACCATCCCCAATTGAACTGGCTAAACCCCAACATATTGTTGATGTAATAAAATATTTTATGTAACACAACTCCTTCCCTAGATTGAGTGCTCTACCTACTTGAATATATATTACAAACTTCAACTACTATATATATATATATATATATATATATATAACGAAGGAAATGTGGT
>CAXHJY010001530.1:2500-10000 GCA_964016885.1 Eledone cirrhosa | reverse complement strand
TGAATATTCTGTGGCAGCCTCAAACAATTCGATTACAGCTACAATTTTGATTCATACCTTAGTTGTTTCATGTATATACATACATATATATACATACATATATATGTATATATATATATATATATATATATGTATATATATATATATATATATATATATATATATATATATAGATATAGATAGGTAAATATACACGGGTGTGTATGATTGTGTATAGAAGATTATATTAATAAGAGGAATTCCAACTTTGTCTGATTTACTCGTTTTATTTACAATCCTTTAAAATATATATAATGGTATTATAATGAAATAGTATGATAGAATATTAAATTCTAAGTGTTAATTGAACAAGTACTTTCATGCTTTCGCAATCTTCAGGTTCATGATATGTGGTGACAGTCGAGTTTGCAATTTTCAACTGTAATGAGATGGGTAAATTTCCTACCTTTTATACAGAGAAAAGTGGCTCCAGAATGCAAAGCCCTGTAAACTGTATTTCGACCAATCAGTGTGTAGTTTCACTGAATTACTACAGCTGATTGGTTTAAGCGTCACGGCTGGTTGAGCATGCTAACGACCAATAGTCATATCCAACGTATCAATTGTTTTGCTTTTTTTTGAAATGATGAAAATAGCATTTTCTATTAATCATCACCATCAACATCACTTTTATTATTATTATTATTGTTGTTGTTGTTGTTGTTAGTGGTCGTGGTCATAGTGGTAGTGAAAGTAATACCCCTAGGCGTTATTATTGTTCATTTAGCTTGGGTTTGAATTTATCAATAAAATTCTTTTCTTTGATTTTTCTCTTGATTTCACTTGGGCTGTGTAATTTGTAGAATGGGAATATTATAAATATTCCCTGACCACATGTTGCCAGGTGGCCGCTTAGGGGTATCTGACGGACATTTGGGTCTCTGATTTGTCTACGGTGTACCCGTGCACGTTCCGATAGTGCATTTCCAGTTTGACCGACATATAGTTCTTCACAATTCGGGCATTTAATGCAGTAAATTAGATTTCTGCTTTTGCAGTTCATATTTGCATTTAGGAATATTTTTCCAGTTTTTGTTTTCATATATTGACCGGCGTGTATGGATTGACATGTGCCGCATCGATTATCATTGCATTTAGATACAGTGAATGATTGGTCTTTGTTGTTAAGGCCAAACTTTGCTTTTGTTAGCAATTGCTTCAAATTTTTTGGCTGTCATTTACTAAGAGTCAAAGATCGATCTGTGGTTAAGCCTTTTAATTCATTACTTTGAGCAATGATCGGTAGGTTTGCTTTGGCAGTGTTGAAGATATTCTGGTGACATGAGTTGTGTGTCATTATAAATGGTATGACCAGTTCTTGGTTTCTTCTTCCTTGGGTTGTTCTAAGTTGTTGTATAGGTATTTTTATAGCCCGCTGTATGCCATTTTCTATAAGTAGAGATGGGTATTTTTGTTTGAGCAAAAATTCTCTTAGTTCTGTTAGACGTTTGTACCTGGTATTCGTATCTTCTACAATGGTACAAATTCTTCTGGCTAGGCAGTATGGGATGTTGCGTTTTGTATGAGGTGGATGGCACGACTTAAAATTCAGATATTGATGGGTGTCTGTGTGTTTATAATATATATCCGTGGTAATGGTGGTGTCGTTTTTGATTATCATTATATCTAGGAATGGTAATTTGGTCCTACTCATCTCTTTTGTGAATTGGAGAGATGGGTGTAGGTTATTCAGGAGGATATTGAACTCATCCAGAGTATCTAGAGATTCTGTCCACTATATATATAGTGGTAGAAAACTGGAAGGTAATATCCGTAGTGGTAGAGCACTCAATCCATGGGACGAGTTAGGTAGAAGTGGTTACACAAAAGTTAGTTCACTATACCAAGAACAAGTGTTTCACCTTAGCGGATCCTCAGCTCGTAATGGACATGTTATACGGAACAGGAAGGACAACTGTATGGACGCGCATGCGCAGAAACCGTCTCTTCACACGGGCAATACTAAAAAGCGTACGAGAGGTGTAAGGGAGATAACTGCAAAAGTCCGAAAAGTTTCTAGTTGATAAGAAAATTAGGATGTTGTTGTGATTCAATCCGGAGCTTTGCAGTTATGTAAGAGGTGTTTCGAGACGTGTGGACAACTTGTGAAGAATTCATTACTTGTGTTTAGGCAATCACTATTGCATAATCTCTTTAAAATATTTATTCATTCATCAATACATAGTCCACACGACGGATTTCCCCTTGCGTATGGCTTGGACTTAGTGATGGCTTTCCATTGAATGGAGTAGTCTATACTTGAGTCCTTCAGAGACCATACGTGGCTTGCGAGTTTCGTGGATGAACGTCTGTCCGGGTACCTAAAGGTACAGTTGTCATTCCTGTTCCGTATAACCATGTCCATTACGAGCTGAGGATCCGCTAAGGTGAAACACTTGTTCTCGCTATGGTGAACTAACTGTTGTGTAACCACTTCTATATATATATATATATATATATATATATATATATATATATAAAACCATTAAGCCATTTTTCTGTTTCAACACCTGCATATATGAATGCATAATTTTATTATATGTATATACACATAAAAATGTCTCTGCATGTCTATGTGCATATATATTCATGTGCATATGTGCATACCAGTAAGCATAGTTAGCAGTCAAGACTACATGTGCTATTTAAACATTACGATCAAAAGGACAGATTTCTTGTGTCCTGTTCAATAAAAGACTGCATACGTATACAATACTTATACACATATATAAGTATATACAATAGAAATAACAAATACACAGATTTAGAGGTCAATCGTAAGGGAAATGACAGTTTATAGTAATATTCAAAAAGAAAACGTATCTTATTTGACTTTTTGATTTTGTAGTCAATTATATCTGTCTGTTTTATTATTTCATATTTAAAAAATAAAACATTATATATTTTATATATTTATAAATAAATAATCAGTGATTATAAACTTCACTTTAAAAAGATACAAAACTCCCAAAACATTAATAAATAACAGTACAAATTGTAACTTTAAATTCATGATTATCTCATACGTAATATCTTCTTCATCTGGTTATAAATATATACAAATATAAATATATTTAATAAATAACATACACACATATGCTCTTTCTTTTTCTCTTCTTTTAAACTATTTGCGTGCCAGTCTTGTATATTATAATGCATTAAGTACAGATCCATATTTTAAGATATTAACTATGATTAATACTATTAAAATATATATACATGCATGTGAATATGTGCATCTGTATGTATATGCAAGTATCCAAAGTTTATGATATTTAATTCTGTTTAAATCTAAAGAATTAATTCTTAAAAGAACTATCTATCAACCTACCTCTTTATCTTTCTTTCATCTGCATTCTTTTCCTGAAGATCATGTTTAAGAACTGTCCTCCCATTCATACACACATGTATGCATACATACACACATATATATATATATATGCATACATACGAATGTACATATGTACATACATACAAGATTTTTGATACATGTGTAAGCAATCAAGCTGGTGCAGCTTGTAAGTGTAGAGGTGTTAATTATGATAACCCAATGCCTAGAACATTTTGTTTCACTGTTATTTAGGGAGAAGAGGCAGAGTTGGTACTCATGTAATTTGTATGTCCTCCCAGTATGGTATGATTGATGTACATGATGTTCAACTTTAACCTCTGTAGTTTGATGTCAGTAGAAAAGTAAACTTTTCTACTGACAACTTTTCTACTGACATCAAGCCCTTCTACAAGCCCATATAAAGCTAGTAATAGGTTCATACCCACCATGAACTGTAATCACCATTTTAAATTGTCCATTAAGTATTTTAGTAATCTCTGCTAAATATATATGATTCATATTTGAATTAATCTCTCTTAGATGATGAGTATTCCAATTTTTTGATAAATGAAACAGCCTGCTCGTATAATTAATGTATAAGGGGCTGAACATTCCAAAGACATATCCTTTATGTAATCTTCAGAGGCAGCATGACAGAGTGTTTGACAATACATGGGTAAATGAGACTTGCCCAAGATTCCATGCAGTGGGACCTAACAAACGTGATGCAAACTTCTTAAGCAGTTTGCCATGCAGCATATACATTTCATTTTGTTTGGATTGTTTAAACATGAGCATAATGTACTTAAATGATACAGAATAAATGACAATTTCTCAAAATGCTTAGTTCAAATATTAAGGAAGATTGTCAACCTGTATATTACATGTCAAATAATTTATTCAAAAGCAAAAAAACAAACCTTACTTAGTAAGGAAAAAAAAAGAGTGTGGGGGGGGGGGGGGGGGGGGCAAAAGGAAAGAAAGAATAGGGAAATAGAGAAAAAAAGAAATAGAGAAAGAAAGAAAAGAATGGGAAAGGGAGGGATGGCAAGAGCTCTGGTGTTGTAGAAGAGATAGGAGAGGTAAAGGAGGAGGGTGATTAGAATTTAGGAGGAATAGGACCCTTAAAATAGGA
This sequence comes from Eledone cirrhosa, assembly GCA_964016885.1. Classification (NCBI taxonomy): domain Eukaryota; kingdom Metazoa; phylum Mollusca; class Cephalopoda; order Octopoda; family Eledonidae; genus Eledone; species Eledone cirrhosa. The sequence goes on along the minus strand of CAXHJY010001530.1, from coordinate 5,495 downwards.
AACCCATACCAAGTGGTCTACTGAGCTAAGACTTATTATGGTATACTCCGTGGAATTGATATGTGTCTTATTAACAAGTACATATATCATCATCATCATCATCACCATTTTACATCTACGTTCTTTTCTTTGTTTGAAGGGGGTTGTCATGTTCTAAGAATAGATGAGTCAGATGACTATATATTACTCATATGTACTATTTTGACATGGTTTCTATGACTGGATGTCCTTTCAAATGCCAATGTTTTAAAGAATTTATCAGGTTCATTTTATCATGGCACCAGGACAACTATTTTATCATCCTAGCACTCTCCCCTGTCCTGAATGAGAAAGGCAGTGATGAGAGTGGAGATCTAAGATGAGAGTGATGGGGTGGTGTTGGGTGGCAACCAGATATATGCTGCTATTCAAGGAAGGGTGTCATCCCACAATGAGATATGGAGGAGGAAAGTAAATGCTGGGTAATGATGGGGCCTTGATGAGAGTGAATGATGTCTGGTAGTGTATTGTGTGGTGCATCCACTTTCCATGTGAGCATGGTTTGGATGAAAAACGCAGAATGAAGGATACAAGTGGGAGGAAGGAATAAAGTGGGGATTAGGAAAGAGGGAAGATTTAGATAGTGACTGATGGGGAAGTCAAATATGGGAGGGCCCTGTCATATTTCCTACTTCTATGACTTTTGCTCTTCACTAAATTAACTCTGAAGCAACATGACTCCAGATTTTGCTTCCAAGTCTGGAGTTTATTCTCTAGTTCCTCTCTAGATTCAGCTACGACAACTGGGCCATCTATATATAGGAGTTTCCATGGACAGCTTCTCTTAAACTCTTCTGTTGTGGTCTGGAAGATCATAGTGAAGGCAAGGAGACCAAGAAGACAGATTTGGTGAAACATATCTGCATGCTAAACGTGTCTATATACTCATTGTTAACAATAACCTGCTGATTGTATCTCTGTTCATGGTTTGTGCAGCTCTCAGAATCCTCTCATCTATCCCTTGTTCCTAAGACCCAATCAGATTATAGAACAAATATCTTGTAGCACATGAAAATACAACACATAATCTTAGGGAGAAAACTATCCCTACTAATGTCATTCTTTTTCTGACACTTTTGGGAACTTTTATATAAAGTTGTGGATCATACATGGTTTTCTAGACAACATTTGGAAGTAGGGAAAAGGGAGAGGTGATCATACACAGCAATTGAGTGCATAAAATAGAAGTGAGATGTGGCCCACAGCCAATCTGGGAGGAGTGTAACTTTGATTAAGTATTAACTTGGTTTGTCATGACCCACCCAACCTATGCCAGCAAGGAAATGCAGATGCTAAAAGATGATTATATAATAAGGAATATTTATATACATATATATATATAATATATAATATATTATATATATATAATATATATATATATCATCTATATATATATAATATATATATATATCATCTATATATATATAATATATATATATATCATCTATATATATATAATATATATATATATCATCATCATCATCATCATCATCTTTTAACGTCCATCTTCCACGCTTGCATGGGTTTGGACGGGAATTTTCCCACTTGAGGCAAGATTGCTTGTCTTGCTCGTATAGGACTGTCTGGCAGGTTTTCTACGGCTGGATGCCCTTCCTAACACCAACCACGTTTACAGTGTGGAACTGAGAGGTTTATACCGTGTTACATACATGGCCACATTACAGCGTGGACTGTGTTTTTTTGTTGTGACACCTACACGACCTCATTTATTTCGGACTGGATGTTGTGGTACCAACATAACTTTACATCGAAAGGGGTGGTGTGGATGAGGGTGTGGGGTAGTGGGACGGGGGGTGTATTTTTGTTAAGAGGTGCCTACCGACTGTAGGTTACGCTTTGCACTTAGGCAAGGCGGGTCTTCTGTATTACTGTGTAGTGCCAAAGATCTCGGTCCAGTGACATTGTCTTGGAGAGGTGTAAGTGTGTGAGGTCGGAATTTATCAAGTCGTCCCAGGATTTTCTGTTTCTGCCTACTCTGTGGCTACCGTCTATTTTGATCGCCCTGCACTTTTTTATACAGCTGTCATCTTTCATGCGCATCACGTGACCATACCAACGTAGTCTTCTCTCGAGTAAACAACATCTGATCCCACTTATTCCTAATTTCTCCCTTAGTTCATTTATGCTTTGCCATTCACGTATAATACTATTACACATCCAGCGGAGCATGCAAGCTTCGTTCCTCCCCAGTCTGCATATATCCTCTGCACACAATGCCCACGTCTCACTGCCATGTAACATTGTTGTTCATATGCAAGCCTGCCTTTCATTTTTAGAGAGAACCCTTTAGCAGCCAATAGTGGTATAAGCTCTCTGAAATTTTTCCATCCCGTTCTGACTCTAGCTACTGTACCTTCGGAGCACCCTCAACCACTGCTGATTTTGTCACCCAGGTAACAGAAGGTGTCCACTATTTCTATAGAACCATCTGTGCAATGGAATGAGCTAGTATTCTGTGGGCACTTGCTGCTATTTATTGCACCTGAGCACCAGCCACATATAAAATCTATATTCTTAGTTAGCTTACCTGTGATCCCACTACATCTTTTATGCACCCATACTTTGCATTTGGAACATAAAATGGAGTTTCTGCCTACGCCTTTCCTACACACTGAGCATTGCCATTTCCCGGATGGGACCGGTGCCCTATTTTCATCCCTACAAACTAGAACTTTAGTCTTAGACAGGTTAATTTTAAGGCCTTTTAATTCTAGGCCATGCTTCCGTGTTTGGAATTTCTTCTCTAGTTCAGCCATTGATTCAGCTATAACCTTTAGATCATCTGCGTATAGGAGTTCCCATGGGCAGCCGGTCGTGAACTCCTCTGTTATAGCCTGAAGGGCAATAATAAATAGTAGGGGGCTAAGAACGGAGCCCTGATGAACACCAACTTTTACGCTAAACACTTCACTATATTCGTTGTTAATTCTAACCT
>CAXHJY010001529.1:17500-40000 GCA_964016885.1 Eledone cirrhosa | reverse complement strand
TGTATATATATATATGTATACATATGTATATATATACATGTATACATATGTATATATATATATATGTATACATACATATATAAACGTATACATACATATATATAAACATACATGTAAAAATACATACATATATATATATACATACATATGTATATGTATATATGTATACATATATATATATATTTTTTTTCATATATATATATTTATATTTATTTATATATATATTCTGTATGTGTGTATATGTGCGATTATATGCAAGCGTGGATATATCCACTTAAGCATATATCTGTACGTGTGATAAAGGGAAAATATATCACGGATGAATGGGATCTCCATTGTACAGCAGTATTTAAATGAATTTATTTCGGTCGCCATTTTGCTGTTATCTGCAATGTTGGTAATCCCCCGCATTCACACACACACCCTCTCTCTTTCTCTCTCCACACATAGAGAGAGAGAGATATGTATAATGCAAAATACGTAAATCTGTTTCTATAACTATAATCTTTGCTTTCTTAATCCGTGCGTTGATATATATATATATATATATATATATATATATATATGACGAAAGCTAATAAGCTTGAAACTAGTACAGCGTTCCTTTGTCAGTGTTGAACAAATGAGCAGCGATGGTTGTTAGACACTGTACGGCTTAATTCGGGATGTTTGTTTACAAACACATCGAGCTCTATAATAAATGTTCGGTGAATCCATACGTACGTATATATATGTGTGCATGTATGTATATATACATACTACTGTACGTCTGTATACATATATGTATGTACGTATACATATTTATATTTAAGTAACAGCCGTACTAAGAGTGAGAAATGAAATTTCGTTTCATTTTTTCCGTTTATATATATATATATATATATATATACACACGAGGTGTGTCAGAAAAGTTCTAGGACTGATGTCACAGAAGATTTATTTCAAATCCAAACTTCACTCTAAGAGTTTTCTCCTTCAAAGTAATCCCCCTGGCGTATGTAACCGTAATCTTAGCTCTCTGCAGCGTTCAAACTTTCTTCTTCATAATTTTATATACATGTCCTCTGTTTCAGGTCGTCAAGCAATGAGCACAGAGGAACGAACAAACTTGAAGTTTCTGGTACGTTTGGGGAAAACTCCGTCAGAAGCACTGGAATAGCTGCAGCAAGTGTGTGGAGATGAGACGATGTCACCCTCACGTGTTTTTGAGTGGTGCATGATGACCCCAGGAGCGGAAGGCCCTCAACAACCAGGACTGAGGTCGACGTTGAGCGTGTCAGGCAGATGGTGCGTAGTGATCATCGGCTGACTGTTAGACTGATGGCAAATGAGCTGGACATGAATCGCGACAGCGTCTGGAAGATTCTCACTGAAGATTTGGACATGCGGAAAATCTGCGCGAAGATGGTGCCAAAACTGCTGATGATGACCAGAAGGGTCAACGCATGCAAGTGTGCCAGGCCATCCTCGAGCATCTTGAAACCGAACCAGACTTGCTAGGGACAGTCATCACAGGTGATGAGTCATTGATCTTCGAGTACAACCCGGAGGGGACCCGTTTTGAAGATGTGGACGACATCAAAAAGGCCGTGACGACGGAACTGCTTAGGATCCCGGAAAAATCCTTCCAGGAGTGCATGCAAGCGTGGCAGAAAAGGATGGAAAAGTGCATTAGACTCCAAGGGGTTTACTTTGTAGGAGAAAACTCATAGTGTGAAGTTTGTGTCTGAAATAAATCTTTTGTGACATCAGTCCTGGAAATTTTCTGACACACACATCGTATATATATATATATATATATATATATATATATATATACAGAGAGAGAGGGAGAGAGAGAGAGAGAGAGAGAGAGAGAGAGTTACATAGATAGGTAGATAGATAGATATGTTTCTTTATTAGCCACAGGGGCAAACAAGAAGGGGACAAATACAAAGGGGGAAGTTTACATACAATAAAAACGTGTAAAATGTTATCACAAATGCAATTTAAAAAGTTAGTCGATTTTCCCCAATAGGGGGAGACAGTTCATATGGGTAACACATACCCCCGAAAAAATGTGCAACTCTCATCTCCAGGAGTACGAAGAGTTTGTACTCCCTTCCTCTCCTCCTCCTTTTCCTCAACCTACAGGCAGATATAGAGAGAAGGCCCATTCACTCGGGCTATTCTCGCCACTTTCACCCACCTTTCATAAAACTTGCTGGGGTACAGCACCTCTCTCTCCATCCTGATTCTTCTTCCAGATAGATAGATAGATAGATAGATAGATAGATAGACATATTTTTTTCCATATATATATATGCGTTTCCCGATCTCTATACACCACTCTCTCTTTATCACCCTCTCTCTCTCTCTCTCTCTCTCTCTGTGCCTCTCTCTCTCCCATTACAACTGCCAATTCTAGAACACACTACTCCTTATTTCAATTCTTTCTACTGTTTCTCTAATGATGTTGTAACAGCGAGGCTGTGATTAGCAATAAACTAACACTAATTGACTGATTGTTAAAAATACATCGATAACATCAGCTTTTCTCATTCGTCTATGTTGTTATTAACAGCAATCAAGCAACTCTTGTGATGGCGTTTTTTTTGTTTCCCAGTTTAATTTTTTTTGTCTTTGACATATTCTTCGTTTCTTAGTGGCTTTTGTTACTATGTGAAACCATATGATGCATGTGTGTTGTTTTCTTAATGTTTACGTATATATATATATATATGTATAAACATATATATAAATATATATATATATGAATATATATATATATATATATATATATATATATACATGAATGTATATATATATACATAATGTATATATATATATAGATATATATATAAACGTATGTATATATATAAATATATATACATGAGAAACGAAATTTCATTTCTCACTCTTAATACGGCTGTTACTTAAATATAAGTATGTATACGTACATACATATATGTATACAGACGTACAGTAGTGTGTATACACATATATATATACATGCACACATACATGCACACATACGTACATATATATGAGTGTGCATGTATGTATATATATGTATACATACTACTGTACGTCTGTATACATATATGTATGTACGTATACATACTTACATTTAAGTAACAGCTGTACTAAGAGTGAGAAATGAAATTTCGTTTCATTTTTCCGTTTATCGTTTTCGGTGTGCCCGGCCGATTAACTCACTCGATATGCAAATTAGGCTGCTCAGCCGTTAATATGCATAAGGAAAATATATGCTTTCAGACGTTCAATGATCTGGCAGGAAGGTATACGGTGCTGACGATAGCTAATAAGCTTGAAACTAGTACATCGTTCCTTTGTCAGTGTTGAACAAAAGGCAACGATGGTTGCTAGACACTGTACGGATTAATTCGGGATGTTTGTTTACAAACACACCGAGCATTATAATAAATGTTCGGTAAATCCATACGTACGTATATATATGTGTGCATGTATGTATATATATGTATACATACTACTGTACGCCTGTATATATATATGTATGTACGTATACATACTACTGGAACGTCTGTATACATATATGTATGTACGTATACATACTACTGTACGTCTGTATACATATATGTATGTACGTATACATACTTGTCCCTGGATGTTTACTGAGGAGAGCAGGACATGATATTCCTACACTTATTCATCTCGAAACATATTTGGATTTTAAAGTTTAAACTTATCTACGGAACAGGTTTGATTTTGAAATTTAAATGTGTCTAAACATCATAGCCATTTGGCAATGCAGTTCGTCTTTGTTGATTTATTATTTTAAATCGATATGGACAAACTGTAGTATAATAATTAGTATACTTCATTCTGGCTAAATTTTCTTTTGCAATATAAATACGGATGTGTTGGTATCTGTGTTTCATCATATATATTAGTTTATACACGGCTCAGAAATATTTCCTTCTTCGAGCTAATTCCATTGTAAAAGAATTCATTACTCTTAATAATATATATATATATATATATATATATATATATATATATATATATATATATATACTGGAGTAAAGGTTAAGTGGTAATATCCAAGAGTAAGAGCACTCAGTCAATAGGACGAGTTTAGTATAAATAATTTTTCTCATGAGAGGCTGAAGAAATTGGGGCCCACAACCCAACGAAACTTGAGTAGCTGTCTATGTCACTGTTTTAATTATATATATATATGTATGTATGTATATATCGACAGTCGATCGGCTTTCGTCAAATCGGACCGAGAAAACAATGTTTCCATTGGAAATTCCAATACTATTTAACAGTCATAAATCCATGTAGATGGAGCAACGTGAAATAAAGTACCTTGCCCAAGGACATAACGCATCGCCCGGTGTCCAAGAACTGAACTCACAACCTCATTATTGTGAATCTATTTCTCTAACCACTCAGCCACGCACCTCCATATATATATATATATATATATAACATCTAGTTGAGAGCTTATGATGACTAGCGGAAATTAAAATATTTCCTTTCGCTAACATTTTGAACGACTCGCCTAAAACCGGGGGTTATTTCCCATGCCGGAATTAACACGTGATAGCTATAGATACGATAAGCAGCATGTAGCAGCAACATATAATTTATCACTCCGGTCATAGGCAGAACGAAAATCCTGTTGATAAACTGAATCCTCCGTTCGATCACCAATACCATGAGCTTGCCATTTACGTAAGTCTGATATTTGATTTCGGATTCAAAGAAACACTTTAAACGATTGTTCGTTTGATTTGTCCAGATGTACTTTTCTCAACCTGATTAGTTCTATCGTTACTTTGGTATATATTGTGTGTTAGTTTCGCCTACCACAATGTTCGATTTTTCAAGCTATTTAAACGTATGTTATTACTCTAAGGTCCTATCTTATCGAGTGGTTTGCTAACTCATCATTTCATATATGTAGGCCGAATTTACTTGCAAACCGCCAGAGATTCGATTTTACTGATTTATAATTATATATAATTATATATATATATATATATATATATATATATATATATACTTACAGAGAGAGAGAGAGAGAGAGAGAGAGAGAGAGCAAGCGGGTATGGACCTGACCGCGACATTAAGTGGTTTCGGCTTGCGTCTTCAGAGTCATCAAACGCTCCCCCTCCCCCCGGCGTGTCCTGTCAGAAGCAACCGTCTCCAACTGATCCAGCTGGATCCCCAGGCGTGACAAGCCAAACTCATAGATGTTATGCAACCATCTTGCTCAGGGTCTACCTCCGGATCTCCTACCTGTTGGTGTCGCTCGTAAAATCTGACATGAGACATTTTAACCACAAGCCCATAGCATCGGAGCTGTGATCAAGCAATTCGGAGAAGTAGCGTCTCTACTTGGAGTGACTCTGTTATCTCGGAGTTACACACTTTATCGAGTAACGTTACTCCAAAGACCCTTCAGAAGAACCCCCATTTCACCCGCTTGTATCTGCGATCATATTCTGTCGGTCGATACCCAAGATTCATAAGTTTTAAACACTTTTGACTTTCTCTTGGACAACATCGGTGGTGAGATTGTTATGCTAGGGCCACCTCTGGTCTTCCATAAAAACAACTTGCCACATACATACATACATACATACATACATACATGCTTACATACATATACACATACATAGATATACACATACATACATTCATATACGCACTCATGCATGCATGCATGCATACATACATACATGCATACATACATGCATACATGATGGCTGCAAATTCTGTTAAGAATACTGCAATTGCTTGTCAGGTTATACAGTTTGGTGCACTTTTAGGCTACGGCCAATCACCCAAAAGTGTAACAGACCCTGAACAAGCAATTCCTGTGCTTTGAAGTGTTTTTTTTTAAGTTGGGAAAGGCCTTGCACTCGACTAATTCCACTCTCTGACCATCGAAAACACTACCCGAAAAGGAGAACTGGTCAAGATCATCGGCTGCTTCCGAAGTCACAGGGTATTTTTAAAGAGTTTTCCCCTCTTAGAAATGTGTTGTGACAACAACTGGGCGCTTTTCACTCCCAGGTTAAAAAAAGTACTAAAGTACTATTTAGATGGCCGTTTACTCTGCTGAGTTCCTCCGCCCTATGCCGAGTCTTCTATTTCCTTCCGAAGGATGTCCAAATATCAACCTCCGCACCAAGCAATCTTGGTGGGGTTGCCAGTTTAGTCACCGACGACAAGACCATGAAACAGGTTGTACTGAGTTATATGTTACCAGTAGCACTCGAGAGCTACCTGGCACATACCCCCCCCCCCCCCCACACACACACACACATGAGGATTGCAGCGTCTTCGCAGATGATTGCCATCTCTTATTGATTCTTCATTGTCACCATAAGCGTAGATGACTTCGTAAACCAGAATCTGCAATGTTTACGACACAGGTGACAGAAAAGAGTTATGCTTTCATAGGACCGGTGGGGCGCACCCTATGGGACACAATCTTATGTACCACCATGTGCTTTTTTAGTCCAGAACTAGATCTACACACTTTGTTTCATCTACACACTAGATCTACGCATGTTGTTTCGCCAGATCTTTGTTGAGTGGTGTTGTGACTTCAGGTGATTAACATAACCAACCTTACAGAGGAGTACACGCTGACAGAAATTGCAGACACATACATATGTACGTACGTACGTAGGTACGTACATACATACATACATACATACATACATACATACATACATACATACATACATACATACCACCATTTTCCCTTGCAATTCTTATTATCATACATCCTTATATATTTACCAACATGTATATATTTACCAAAAGTTGCATCTACTACGATTCATTTTGGTTAATTATTTATAGTATTATCTAACTACACATTACTAAATGAATCACTGAACCTATTATGTCATTTTCGAAAATGTTTTGTTGTAATAGTATTTTAATGGTGTGTTTCACAGACTTGCAAATGTTCCATTGTAGACGCTATTAGATTTTATACACACCCGCACAAATATATATATACATATATATATATATATATATATATACATAAACATGTATATATACATACATATATATATATATATATACATAAATATATACATATATACATATATCAACACACACAAACACCCATATATATATATAGATATATGCATACAATTATATATATATATATACATATAGACATATATATACATATACACATATATAGATACACATATATAAATATATACATACATACATATATAGACACACATATATAAAGATATAAATATATACATACATATATACACATATACAGACACACATATATAAAGATATAAATATATACATACATATATACACATATACACATATATAGACACACATATATAAAGATATAAATATATACATATATACACATATACACATATATAGACACACATATATAAAGATATAAATATATACATACATATATACACATATACACATATATAGATATACATATATAAAGATATAAATATATACATATATAAAGATATAGATATACACATATATCGATATACATATATATATATATGTATATATATATATATATATATATATGTATATATATATATATATGTATATATATATATATGTATATATATATATATATGTATATATATATATATGTATATATATAATATATATATAATATATATGTATATATGTATGTATATATATATCTAGGTAGATAGATATCTAGGTAGATAGATATATTATATAGAAAAAAATCTTTATATTTTTATGTGTCTTGCAATTACAGTCACGATATTGTGTGTATATGTGTATGTGTGTATGTGTATACGTATATGTTTAGCCATATAAGTCTGAGTACCCGTGTGTGTGTGTGTGTGTGTGGCGGGGTGTAGACATGCTCCTGTGTATATATTCTCTGCCTGCGTGTGTATGTATGTGTGCTTAGATTCGTCTCTATGTTTATATAAACACGAATCTGCTGTTGACTTTTAAATTATTATTATTAGTAGTAGTAGTAGTAGTAGTAGTAGTAGTAGTAGTAGTAGTAGTAGTAGTAGTAGTAGTAGTAGTAGTAGTAGTAGTAGTAGTAGTAGTATCATTGTTGTTGCTGTTATTGTTATTAATGTTCGCTATGAAATAACTATATATAAAATAATTGAGAATATAAAAGAAATGGACCAATCAGAATGAAGCTCTTAGTAGTTTTCTTTCTTTTTTTTATCCTGCGTCTAATTACGACTAAGTGCTGGTAACAGTAAGACTATATTAGTTCTAATACATTAAGAAATCTAATAGTAAATTATAACTTTATTTGAATTATTTGGAAGGTAGACGAATTAATAACAGTAGACAGATCTCGAAGTTAATTATGGGAGAATGTTTAGTATATTGTTCTTCATAGATGACACTTAAAGTGTTAGAAGACGCGAATAACGGAATGTTACACCTATCATATTTAAACATTCACTTTTTTAATAGTTACTGAAATTCTTGTTTGCGTTTACACACAGACAAACAGGCACACAGACACACACATATATATATACATACATATATATATATATATATATATACAGATATATATACACACATATATATACATACACAGATATATATATATAGACACATATATATACATATACTTACATATATATATACATATATATATATACATATACTTACATATATATATACATATACTTATATACATATACTTACATATATATATACATATACTTATATATATATATATATATATATACACATATATATATACATATACATATATATATACATATACATATATATATATACATATATACATATACATACATATATATACATACATATATATACATATGGTGGCTGCCAACACGTTTTCGAGTACGGCCACTACTTTATATCCATGTAGGAGAACCCTTACCGATGCGCTGAACGAGTGTGACTTTTTAGTCCAGCCAGCGACTTGAAAACTCTGGTACAAACACTACACTTGTGACAATTATTGACACATAGTGCTGGGCCCATGGTACCATGTGACGACAAGTGCAGAGAGATCTCCAGATATAAAGCAATGCCTGTGCCGTGAAGCTTTTATAGTGAGCAAAGGCACTGCACAAAGCCAGTCCCACTCTCTTAACCAAGATGATATTTACCAAAAAGAAGAACAAGTCAACATCATTGGATACCATCAGGGTTGCAGGTGTTATATCAGAGTTTTCCTTCTGCTAGAATTCTGCTTTGACAAAGGCTAAGGGGTCATCTATCCCGGTGATTTTGGATGGCCATTGACTCTCGAGAGCTCCTTTGCCCTTTGACAGGTTTTGTTTTTAGTCCTGCAGGATGTCCAAAGTCACCTCCTCACCAAGAAACCTTGGTGGGGTTGCCAGTTTAGTCGCCAACGACCCGACCATGAGACAGATTGTACTGGGATACATGTTACCAGTAGCACCAACTGGTGACCTGACATACATATATATATATATATATATATATATATATATATGATATATACAGATACAAACTCTGGATCTAAAGAATTGACTCAGCGAAACATGGAACCAATCTCTGGATCTGACTGAATTACTTGCTAACGGATTACATTGTGTTCTAACTACCGTATAGACCCTACCACGAACGTATATATATATATATATATATATATATATATATATATATATATTTACACACACACAGACACAGTCATACACATGCACACAAACATATATATTACGTATTAGTTTTTAAAAATGATAACAAAGGCAAGTATTTTACATGCACCATTCATTATTTTACGATCGTTTCGGAGGGTTGATCATATTAATATTTTGAAATGATCTATAGCAGTTATAGAACTTTATACTATCAGACATAATATATGACTTAGACCACACCGTCTTCTTCAGAAACAATTATAATATATATATATATATATCAAATAAGAATATTTTCGAAACAGCGAGTGTGTTTGAAATGATTATATATGTAAGCTATCGCCGTATTTTGACTAAAGAAATTAAACAAATTATTTAGCCTGATAGTGGGGTTAAGAACCCTCGGAGAAATGGAAAAAGATGAGTATTGACTTCAATACTCATCTTTTTCCATTTCTCCGAGGGTTCTTAACGCCACTATCAGGCTAAATAATTTCTTTAGTCAAAATACGGCGATAGCTTACATATATAATATATATATATATAGAGAGAGAGAGAATTTATTATATCTACTAACATATGCGTACAGATGTACGCTAATGCCAGCAAATACACAGGTTATGTCATAGTACCTAGGTGGTTCAATGTAGGAGGATGCAGAACAATAATATAAAAGACGTAAAATAAGAAAATTTAAAAAAAAATTTAAAAAAATTAACTTACTTACTAAAATGTTCACTCCTTATTTTACGTCTTTTATATATATATATATATATATATATATATATATATATATATATAACAGGTAAAAGCATGATTAACGGATAAGCGATATAATAGGGTTTTATTCCAAGCAGTAACATCGGCTAATAAGCAATTAATTAAGTCTTGAAGTTGCTATCATCAATAGTTGATTTACTATTGTGAAATTCGATTTTAAATACATAAAACAATGCAGTCACTAGATGAGTTATCAAAAACTAATTAAACATCGCGTTGAGTCAAGTGAGTCAAGTACTATAGGCTTAACTCTTCCTCGGTACAGATAACTCGTAACCTGAGCTTAGGTAACATTAAACGATATGTCGTTTACCTCTAATATATATATATATATAGAGAGAGAGAGAGAGATTACAATAATTGTTTCCAAACCGAGGTTTGGATTCTTCGGAGCATACTTGACCTCCTTTTCAACCCAAGAGACACATAAAACATAAACTGATTATATATATATATATATATATATTGTTATACTTGGGGAGGGTCATATTTGTGTAATATTGCCAGAATTAATAATTCATCGCCGTTATATATATATATATATATATATATATATATATATATATATATATATGTCCATGTGTGTGTGTGCATTTATGTGTGTGTGTATATATATATATATATGTGTGTGTATGTATATACATATATATATAAGATATTAATTTAACAATGAAAATAATGACAAAGTCAAGTCATTTTACAGATTCATATCACTGTTCTACGATCGTTACGGAGTGTTGATCATATTGACATATTGACTGATGTATAGCAGTTACATAACTGTATACTATCAGAGATCATATATAGGTTCGATCCGAAAAGTATATATATATATATATATATATATATATATATATATATATATATATACATACTATAGTATATATATGCTATAATATAATATAATAATAATAATAAAAAGGACGAGGTGTTACTTCTTCATTACACTGCTTAGTACAAAACCAATATACCTACTGGAAACTACGCACATAATATCTCATATAATATTACCTCACATAATATCTCATATAATATCGAATCTATGATATTTTGATATTATCTATTTAAGAACAATACCTTAACATCAGTATCAGTGGCTAGTTACAGCCGGTTTGAACAGAAATATGTTAGAGAATTCTGGCTGGATACAGCCAGTTCAAATAGTAAAGGGTAAGCATCGGTGTCAAAGAAGGTGAGGGCAGGGAGCACATGATGCTATTTTTGCCTACATCTCCCTCTCTCTCTCTCTCTCACAAACATAAACACAGACATACTATCTATCTCTCTCTCTCCCTTTCTTACACACACACACACACTAACTCTCTCTCTCTCTCACACACACACAACCTCTCTCACACACACACAATCTCTCTCTCTCTACAAGCGCACACTATCTCTCTCTCTCACACACACACACACACTCTCTCTCTCTTTCTTCGTGTCTCGAAGGAATTGACTGAAGAAAGAATGGGCTATGCTATGTTCAAAATAATCATGACATACTCTAGTGCAGGCATGTCAAACTTGCGGCCTGCGGGGCACATGCGGCCCTTTACAAGCACACCCGCGGTCCGCACAAATGTTTTTACACCGCGAGCATGTTTTATCTTCGTAATATAAAAATTAAAAAAATTAGTTATAATGTGCACAAATAGTTGTCATGTGTGGCTCTCAGACAACACGTAAGTGACCATTGTGGCCCTAGGGGGACCTTCAGTTTGAAATGCCTGCTCTATGTCTCAATGGCACCCTTACGACTGTATCATGTGTTACGGGTTCCCACATACATACAATTCCATTCTTGACTGAGGAACCCCACGATTTAAGGAGTTGTAGATGTGACCAAAACCTTCGTCAACAAGTCACTGTCTATCTAGTAATATGTTTTTATTTTGATGTTTTGTATTTCAAAATGTCTGCTATCTCTATAGCAACTCTGGAATATCAGGTTACTGTCAATATGATATTACTGCATTTGTATAGAACCAGCTTAGCCGTGAATGAGCGGACATATGATCAAAGCTATTCCGGCTATGAATATATCTCCGTTATACTGAGGTAGTGTTCCTTGGACAACACTACCAAATGCATTCTCTTTCAGGGTGGAATGGGGAGACAATAATTCTAAGATTTAAGGAATGATTTGGCAACTATTTCTAGCATGTTTAGTAATGACATAAAGACACATTTGTAAACCAAACGAAAGTTGAACCACGTTGCTACGTTATATTAAACTGATTTAGACTTCCTGTGATGTAGAGTAATGGAACTATTGAATTGCAGAATGTGTTATTTCCTTCTGTCATATTTTCATAGATGAATTTGAATGTACTTTGTCACAGAGCGGCGACATGGCGCCAGGCTGTTTCCGCAAAATGGCCGCATCAAAGCAAGCGGTCATTCGAAGCGAATAAATATGCAAATCGCCCAACCGAGCTTCAGTCTTCTTTTCTTTTCATCACGAATGTTTGTTATTTATTTTTATATTTTATATTTTCATGTCGCATTTTGACGTTTATTTTTTTTAAAGATGTGTACCTTTATTTTGGCGTCTGACCATTCAGCATATTATACCTTAACGAAGTTTTCCAAATTCATGCCACTTGCCTATCTTAGATATAGCAACACACACACACACACACACACACACACACACACATATATAATTACAATTTTATTTCTCGCCCTAGCACAGCTGATACATAAATGTAAATATGCATACGTACACACACATATATATATATACACACATGTATATATCGTGTGTGTGTATATATATATATATATATATAAATATGCATATGTACGTATGGGTATAATATAACTCATACGTATATATGTATATATGCGTGCATGTATATATATATGTGTGTGTGTTGTGTGTATGTGTGTACGTATGCTACTTACATTTATATATATATATATATATATTTATATATATATATATATATATATATATATATTTATATATATATATATATTTATATATTTATATATATATATATATATATATATAAAACATAAATACTTATGTAGTGCGTGCGTGATTAGAAGCGGCGGTGGGAATTGATAACAGAATTGAATCAGTAACTTCACCAAATTTGTTTTAAAGATAACAGAGCGTATAAGAAATTAGAACGGGAAAAAAATGTGTATTATCTCACCTAGAGTCGAGAAAGATGTTCCACTATTAATTTTAGCATATATGCTTGTATCTAATGTTATTACAATGGGATGCTGGGCTTAGTGGTTAAGATGTTTGGCTCACGATCGTAAAGTCATGAGTTCAAATCCAGACACCATTTTTTAAACATGATTAAGACATTTTATTTTGTGTTGCTGTAGTCTTAATCAGCAGGAGAATGATAGTTGTATTTGTAATTCATAGGCTCAGCTATGTCACACATTACATCACACTAAATCTTCTAGAAAACAACGATAAGAATACATGTGTTATATGGCCTTTACTGTATTAAAGGTTACTTCAGAAGCTCTCTACATTGCAGAGCCACATCATTAAGTGTATGACTGGTAAGCGGCTCAGCGATCGTATTTGTATCAGTGAGCTGCTCAACATTACCAAACTTAGATCAATTATATCAATTGTCAAGTCAAGACTACTCAAACTATTGAGTAGGTTATGCCTGGTTGGAGCAGGTTATGCCTGGAAGGAAGGTTGGCTGGTAAGAGAAGCAGAGGCCGGCAGCCAAAACGATGGCTTGATAACGTCAACGTATAGACTGGACTTGTTCTTTGCTATTTGAACTCTGCTGGTGGTGATCAAACTTTGTGGAGGTAGATATCACATGTTAATGCGCAGTCTGCAACTGGCGGAGTTTAGCTGAGTCATTTGCTCATGAATTTCAAGATCAGTTTTTTTTTTCCGATGATCGTACCAACTGTTGCACACGTTATCTTTATTTATAGAGGTCCTACACTGCTGTGGGTTTGAATAACTTCCATAGTAACTCGTTTCCCACCTCAAATTTAGTCGATTCCGTCACAAACCTCGGCATGGTGTCCCGCAATGCAGCGAACATGAAAATACCGGGGCTTATCCGGCCGCTTCCTCTTCGCATTGGTAACTGTCGAGGCCCCAGGCGTTCTCGTACCCCGTACTGCCGAGTTCCTCCGTGAAATCAGATGCTCAGCAGCCCATCTGAGCAAGAAAACACGCGATGTGGGGAGGCTTTTGCAGCGAGTGTCTCTGGCCATTGTCAGCAGAAGTATCTATGCGATTTTTTTTCCACGGGGTTCAGTCAGAACACTGCCCCACCCCATACAGAGAGCCTATCACCCTCTCTCTCTCTTCCCGCCCCCTTTCCTCCATGGCCTCATAGTCCCTCATTTTCTTCTCATTTATGGTATATAAATATGTACGTATGTGTGCGTGTGTGTATGTGTACATGTGTGTGTGTGTGATGTGTGCGCGTTTGTGTGTATGTGTGTGTGCATGTTCGTGTGCGTGCGTGTGTGTGTAAAGCCCTTTCTCCTAATTTTTTATACAGTCAGATCTACCTTTCTTTACCCTTCATCATTCTGTGTGTATGCGTGTGTGTGTATCTGTGTATATGCGTGTATGTATGTGTGCGCGTGTAAGTGTGCGTGGGTATGCGTGTGTGTGTGCGTATGTGTTTGTATGAAGCCCTTTCTCCTACTTTCTTATACAGTCAGATCTGACTTTCTTTACCTTTCATTCTTCTGTGTGTGTATGTGTGTATGCGTGTGTATATATGTGTGTATATGTAATATGTGTATATATGTGTGTGTGTATGTTATGCGTATTTGTGTATGTTCCTGTGTGTATGTGTGTGTATATATGTGTGTATATATGTGTGTGTGTATGTATGCGTATATGTGTATATATGTGTGCGTTTAAAGCCCTTTCTCCTACATTCTTATACAGTCAGATCTCCCTGTCTCTACCCCCCCCCCCCCGTTCGTTTCTCGGTTTTGATTTATAAATATATTTATATTATTATAGGATTTCCATATTACTATATTTCTGTTACAATATTCTATTCTGTATTAATTAAATTACATAAATTTCTTCAATATAATCAAATTTCTGCAGCGGCTTGCCATTTAATTTTATATTAATTTTATATTATTTTATATATTTAATTATGTAAGTTGATTGTATATATTAATTGTGTTTCTTAATTGTGTATATATAACGGTATACAAAAGACAGCGAATACCACAGTGGAGAGCAAATTGCTCTCCACTGTGGTATTTGTAAGATCTGAGTTCAATTTCCTCTGTGGTTTACTGTTTTGCTGTGAGTGGGTGTTTCTGGGTGTGCTTGTGTGTGTGTGTGTGTTTCTGTGCGTCCTTGTGCGTGCTTGTATGTGTGTTGGGGAGAGGGGCGAAGGTATGTGGTTTAGAGATTAAAGTAGCGTGGTCACATTTAAGACAACGGCTACAAAAACAACCACAACAACGACGACGACAACAACAGCAAACACCGACCAACGTCGCCTACACTGGCCGTTGCAGTCGTAGTGATAGTAATACCCAGCTAACAACAATAACGACAAGAACAACATCAATATGAATGTGGCTGTCAACAAAATATGTACCTCACGGCTAACCTAGGGCCTCCTCCGTATTCACCACCATAGGCGCCGAGCTGGCCAGTCGCAGGAGGGAGCCTCGCGAGTTGGAATGGCTCTTTCAGCGCATCTCCCTTACCATCCTCCGGGGAAACGCCTTCTTCATTCTGTCCCCCGGGGCTGTGGGGAGGCCATCAACATGATTTCTTAACCCTTTCATTAGCATATTTCTAATGAAATAACAACAATTCTATAAGATAATTAGTAGGAAATCTATTTCCTTTCCTGAAACAACAAATATTCACCGGATGTCAGAGAATTTTTCTATATTCTGCTAAAATGAATAAACAATAATTAGAGGTTTCGATAAACAACCCCTCCCTCAGAGTTCCACTATCTACTAGTTTCTGGCTACGCATAGACTATCGTTTGATGCAGAAAATACAACACTTAAGGGGTTACCCTTTTGCTGATTTACGACCCCAATTTCGTGGGAGATGCGCGATCCTCATTTCGCTAATTGACACGTGGGTAGCACTTTACTTCAGTAAACACACCGGCTGGGGGGAGGGCATTCAGGAACTCATATGTCTGCTGGACGCACGAGCAAAAGTACGTGTGTTTTTTCCTGACAGCAGCATATCACAAAATCGAATTTCATCTGAGCATACCGTTATCATAACAAAAACAAATGCATGAATTACATCTTGGATTGCATGGGAGAACCGTTGAAATAATTAGAATGAATGAACGATTTATGTAACATCAGCATCTTTATTAATGTTATTATTATAATGAATCTCGGTGGATTAGCAGTATCGGTAGAGGGTCGGACGCCATGCTTTGACGCATAGAGTTACGGCCCTTGCCATTCAGAGGTCAAAGCCCGCCGAGGTTAACTTTGCCTTTCATCCTTACGGGGTCGTTAAAATGAAGTACCAGTCATGCACTGAGTATTTGGTGGCCTTGTACCAAAAGTAGAAACAATAATTATACTGAATCTCCATCGTAACTACAAACTACGATGGTTGAGTGCTTTCTCCTCCTTCCACCTGTTTTTACCAACACAATCTCTTCGGAACTAATAGATATATATATATATATATATATATATATTTATTTATATATATATTTATTTATTCATATATATATATATATATATATATATATATATATATTTATTTATTCATATATATATATATATATATATTTATTTATTCATATATATATATATTTATTTATTCATATATATATATATATATATATATATTTATTCATATATATATATATATATATATTTATTCATATATATATATATATATATATTTATTCATATATATATATATATATATTTATTCATATATATATATACTCTTTTACTCTTTTACCTGTTTCAGCCATCCGGCTGAGGCCATGCTGGGGCACCGCCCTTGTTGCTACACATTTTATCTCCAGCCTGTATAGGTTGGCCACTGGTGTAGGAGGGAGTTTGTTGCTGCTGCCCTTAGGTTTCCCTCGTGTCTTGCCGTGGGCTCATCCGGGATCCTGGATAACAAGGTGTCGAGATGTTTCTTAAAGACATCCACCTCCACGTCATGCAAGTCTCGCAGATGCCTCGGCAGCCTGTTGAAGAGTTGAGGGCCCTTGAATCCCAGGCTATTGCAATACCTGCTCCTTATTCTAGATGTGGAAGACGGGACCTTTGGCACCACACAGTGACGTCCTGTTCGACGGTTGGTCCAGCTCCCAATGCCAAAGTTTGGTGCTAGTCCCTCCAGGATTTTCCACATGTAGATCACTGCGTATCTCTCCCGTCTTCGCTCCAAGGAGTAGAGGTTCAGTTCCTTCAGCCTCTCCCAGTAGCTTGTCTCCCTCATCTTGGCAATCCTCTTGGTGTAGCTTCGCTGGATTGCCTCAAGCTCTGTGGTTAGTTTGACACTATGGGGTGACCACAGCTGGGAGCAGTAGTCCAGGCGGCTTAGGACAAAATATATATATATATATTTATTTATTTATTTATTCATATATATATATATATATATATATTTATTTATTCATATATATATATATATATTTATTTATTCATATATATATATATATTTATTTATATATATATATATATATATATATATATATATATTCATTTATTTATTCATATATATATATATATTTATATATATATATATATATATATTTATTTATTCATATATATATATATATATATATATATATGAATAAATATATATATATATATGTTTATTCATATATATATATATGTTTATCCATATATATATATTTATTCATATATATATATTTATTCATATATATATATTTATTCATATATATATATTTATTCATATATATATATTTATTCATATATATATATTTATTCATATATATATATATATATATATATATATATAAAATATATATATTTATTCATATATATATATTTATTCATATATATATATATATATATTTATTCATATATATATATATATAAAGTTTTCGTGAAATAGTCTTTAAGACTATACAGAGCATTTGAAGTTTTTCCAAATTGAAGGATGAGTATTTTAAACTTTATTTTATCATGAGTTAAGGCTCTATTGATTTTTCCCTGGATTTCACTAAATTCTGTGGATGAGTTTGAATTCTGTGGATGAGTTTGAATTATTTTTCCCACATCTTACGTTAACTATTTTTCCCATTTTGACGCTATAGTCACTTATATATTATGGAATACTGTTGGCTTTTCGCTGCAATGTTTTCTATACCTTTCATTTATATATATTTATCATATATATATATACATACATGACTATATACATATATATATACATGAATATATATATATACATATATATATTTATTCATATATATATATATATATATATTTATTCATATATATATATATATATTTATTCATATATATATATATATATATTTATTCATATATATATATATATATTTTTTTTTTTATTCATATATATATATATATATATATATATTTTTATTCATATATATATTTATTCATATATATATATATATTTATTCATATATATATATATATTTATTCATATATATATATATATTTATTCATATATATATATATATTTATTCATATATATATATATTTATTCATATATATATATATATATATATATATATATACATGAATATATATATATGTATATATTTATTCATATATATATATATATATTTATACATGAATATATATATATATATATATATATATATATATATATATATGTGTAAAAGTTATATTTAAATTGTTGGGATACAACAAGCCAATATTTTTATAACTGATATAAAGCACTCAACAAATATTTGGAGTAAAAATACGATATTACAAAATGGAAACTATATTTATAAAACCATATTTATTTCATTATACATATTTCAAGGACACCAAGTTAAATTATGGTGTGCTTTCATCAGATAAAATATAATATAGATCAGTTTTATAAATAAATATTGACATACCCTTAAAAAATGCAACCATTACTGTTGGAAGCTTCATTATCATTCCAACTAACTCTCTTTTAACTTTGATTAGTTCGTTCAATACCACTTTCGTTACCTTTTTTCCTTTGGTTCAATCGAGGAAGAATGAATTAGGACAGAGAGATAGAAAGTGTGACGAAAAAGACAGCAAGGTTGGAGAGAGCAAGTGAGAGAGTGAGTGAGAGTGAGTGAGTGAAAAATAAAGTCGAGCGAGTGACCGTATTAAAGAAACAAAAGGACAGAAAGAAAATAAGCGATGGGAAGGAAGAACGGGAAGAAGAAAAGGAAAAGAAAGAGAATGAGAGAAACTGAGCGAAGGAGAGAGAGAAAGAGCGAAGGAGAGAGAGAAAGAGAGAGAGAGAAAGAGAGAGAGAGAGAAAGAGAGAGAGAGAGAGAGAGAGAGAGAGAGAGAGAGAGTCATATCTATATGAAATGAGAGTGATAGAGAGAGAGAGAGAGAGATGAAGAGATAGAGAGATAGATGGATACACATTTATATAGAGATAGATAAAGAGAGAGTAAGAGCAAGATGCAGTAAGGGTGGTGATGGGGGTAAAGGCAGGCGACAAAATGAAAGAAATTTCTTCCTTGTAAGTAAAACGGCAAGCGGAGAGTCACGAAGTGGTTGTCTCCGTGCCTAGCCGATGCTCTCCCCTGCAGAGAGCTCTTTATGCTTCAGGCACACAATAGTATTTCCAGTGCCAACTGCTTCCACTGACAGCCAACGTTCAATCGCTTCGTCTAAATTGATTAAATACACACAGTCAAAAAGAATGAACGTGAAAACAATGAAGTTAACAAAATAAATAATTAATTAAGCCGTCAAATCTTTCCATTTTACGTTCACTTAAACATATATCTTCACACCTATTCACACATAGAGAGAATGATTGGTCTCAGTCTCTCTCTCCCTCCCTCCCCCTCTCTATCCGGGAACTTCCAACAGTAATGGTTGCATTTTTTAAGGGTATGTCAATATTTATTTATAAAACTGATCTATATTATATTTTATTTGATGAAAGCACACCATAATTTAACTTGGTGTCCTTGAAATAGTTATAATGAAATAAATACGGTTTTATAAATATAGTTTCCATTTGTTAATATCGTATATATATATATATATATATATATATATATATATATATATATATATTTATTCATATATATATATATATATATATATATATATATATATATATATTTATTCATATATATATATATATATATATATATATATATATATATATATATATATATATATATATATATATATATATATTTATTCATATATATATATATATATATATTTATTCATATATATATATATATATATATATATATATATATATATATATATATATATATTTATTCATATATATATATATATATATATTTATTCATATATATATATATATATATATTTATTCATATATATATATATATATATATTTATTCATATATATATATATATATATATATATATATATATATATATATATATATATATATATATATTTATTCATATATATATATATATATATATTTATTCATATATATATATATATATATATATATATATATATTTATTCATATATATATATATATATATATATATATATATTTATTCATATATATATATATATATATATATATATATATTTATTCATATATATATATATATATATATATATATATATATATTTATTCATATATATATATATATATATATATATATATATATATATATATATATATTTATTCATATATATATATATATATATATTTATTCATATATATATATATATATATATATATATATATATATTTATTCATATATATATATGTATATATATTTATTCATATATATATATGTATATATATTTATTCATATATATATATGTATATATATTTATTCATATATATATATGTATATATATTTATTCATATATATATATGTATATATATTTATTCATATATATATATATATGTATATACATGAATATATATATGTATATACATTTATTCATATATATATATATGTATATACATGAATATATATATGTATATACATGAATATATATATATATATATATATATATATATACATATATATATATATATATGTATATATATATATATATATCTTTTACCTGTTTCAGCCATCCGGCTGAGGCCATGCTGGGGCACCACCCTTGTTGCTACACATTTTATCTCCAGCCTGGTGTAAGAGGCAGTTTGTTGCTGCTGCCCTTAGGTTTCCCTCGTGACATGCTGTGGGCTCATCCGGGATCCTGGATAGCAAGGTGTCGAGATGTTTCTTGAAGACATCCACCTCCACGTCATGCAAATTTCTCAGATCCCTCGGTATCTTGTTGAAGAGTTGAGGGCCCTGGTATCCAAGGCTATTGCAATACCTGCTCCTTACTCTAGATGTGGAAGACGGCAACTTTGGCACCACACAGTGACGTCCTGTTCGGCGGTTGGTCCAGCTCCCAATGCCAATGTTTGGTGCTAGTCCCTCCAGGATTTTCCACATGTAGATCACTGCGTATCTCTCCCGTCTTCGTTCCAAGGAGTAGAGGTTCAGTTCCTTTAGCCACTCCCAGTAGCTTGTTTCCTTCATCGTGACAATGCTCTTGGTGTAGCTTCGCTGTATTGCCTCAAGCTCCGTGGTTAGTTTGACACTATGGGGTTACCACAACTGGGAGCAGTAGTCCAGGCGGCTTGGGACAAATGTCCTCCATAGTGTCAACATGGTGTCTCGGTCTCTTGTCTGGAAAATCCTCAAGATCCAGCCAGAAAGACGCGCTCCATCATCCACTTTTCTAAAAACAAAGTATATCATGCACAAAACGTCAGCAACAACAGTTTTCCAAGAGGTGGCAAGATTAATGGACCTGTTATTTTTCTCTAAAGACATTTTTGCCACCCTGCCCGTCCTTTCAATCTTTCTAATTTCTCTTTCTCTCTTTTCATTAAGGACGAGCGTC
>CAXHJY010001529.1:5000-10000 GCA_964016885.1 Eledone cirrhosa | reverse complement strand
GTAGGAAAGAGTCAAAAAATAATAACACGAGATAGAGTTACCTTAGGAGTGATTTAATTTTCCCTATATTTTGGATTTCGCATCCATCAACAGGGGGTTTTCCGAGAGGGACAAAACGTGGCCTCAGTTGTACACACACGATAGACAACAGATTTACTGCTCACCTAAGGTGACACTGAAAGAAGGGTGTTGACTGATGAGGGCCAGATGTGTGATTTCACTACTCAACTAAGATAACACTGAATAGCGTGGTTCTAACTGCTGAGAGCCAAACCCGTTCTTTCACTGCTCAGCTAAACTTACACTGAATAGCAAGGTGCTTACAGCTGAGGGCCAGATGTAATTTTTACTGCTCAACTATGTTACCACAGACTAACTTATTGTTTTGTGCTGAGACCCACGGGTAGGTTTTCACTGCTAGGATAAAGTGACACTAACAAACAGACTATTGATTCCCGTGGGGCAGAAATTTGATATCATGGCTCAGCTAAGGGAACACTGATTTAGAGACTGGTATTTATTTTACTCAACCCAGTTCTGAGCCAACTGGAATTTGTCCAAATGGTCTTAAGGTCATTTGGACGAAGCCCAGTTGACTTCTGGACATCTTTCAATGAATGATTACAGTAAAATAATATAGAAGTGAGACATGATGAGTCTACAGGTAGAACATATGATATTGAACTACTAAGATATTATTGCAGCTTGAAACTTTCATGAAAACTAGCTGACACTGTGGAAGGTCTACCGTTTAATTAGAAACAACTACAAAGTATTAGCCAATATAACATTTTGAATATATATATAATAATAATCATTGTTTCTATTTTAGGCACAAGGCCAGCAATTACCGAGTACATTACTGGTACTTTATTTTATCGACCCCGTAAGGATGAAAGGCAAAGTTAACCTCGGCGGGATTGGAACTCAGATCATAAAGGGACGTAACTCTATGCTGCAAAGCCTGGCGTCCGACCCTCTACCGATACTGCCAATCCACCGCTCACCGTATGCATATGTATATATAATAATAATAATTGTTTCTACTTTAGACACAAGGCCAGCAAAAACCCAGTGCATTACTGGTACTTTATTTTATCGACCCCGTAAGGATGAAAGGCAAAGTTAACCTCGGCGGGATTGGAACTCAGATCATAAAGGGACGTAACTCTATGCTTCAAAGCCTGGCGTCCGACCCTCTACCGATACTGCCAATCCACCGCCATTACTGGTAATAATAATACAATGACGAATGGTTAGTCCTTCATTACCTTTATTGGTTGGTGACACACGTTTCGCTACTGATTAGCTGAAGGTTCGATCTGTATCGATCTAGACCGACTCTGGAATCAAAAGTTCGTTGGACCTCTGCAGTAGTAATGAACGTGAACCTAAATATCAAGTGCTCACCTGGGTGAACCTACAGTAACTTTACACACCCTGGATATATATACTGTGAATGCGTGCGGCTGAGTGGTAAGACAATTGGATTCGCAATATTGAGGTTGTGAGTTCGATTCCTGGACCGGGCGATGCGTTGTGTCCTTTAGCAAGACACTATATTTCAAGTTATTTCTTCTACCTGGAGTTGCGACCGATAGAGAGTATTAGCAATTGGAAAGACCAACGGAAACATTCTTTCCTCGGTCCGATTTGACGAAGGTCGATCGTTCCTTGATATATATATATAAATATATATAATTTCGGCGTTACCAATACCAACTGGCCCGTCACTTTCCATCACAATCATCACCACCATCAAAACCACCACCAGCATTTTCACCACTAACGGCAACAACAACCATCACCTTTGAACTATTTGATTTCCTCACACGTTTTTGTATTGGCAACAGTTTTGACATTTTCATTATTATTGCTATGACTGCTGGGTGGAGAGTAAATCATATTTGTGTTTGAATTATAACATTTTTATAACGAACGTATAGACGGAGACACACACACACATATATATATATATATATATGTGTGTGTGTGTGTATATATGTTTGTATGTATGTATATGTATATATATATATGTATATGTATGTATATATACATGCATGTATATGTATATATATATATGTATATATGTATAAGTATATATGTATATATATATATATGTATATATATGTATAAATATATATATATATGTATATATGTATATATATATATATATGCATATATAGATAAATTTACAAATAAAATAGACATAAAATGTAATATAATAAATAATATAAAATTAATAATTACGAAGAAAAATGTTATTATATATATACACACACACACATATATATATATATATATACATATATATACATATATATATATACATACAGATACATACAAATACATATACATACATATATATATTCATACATACATATACATACATATATATATATATTAACATTTTTATTATTACTATATATATTATTATTACTATATTTTATTATTACTATATATATACATACATGTATATATATACATATATATATATATACATATATATAAATACATATATATATATATACATATATATAAATACATATATATATATATATACATACATATATATAAATACATATATATATATATATACATACATATATATATAAATACATAAATATATATATATACATACATACATATATATATATACATACATTACATATATATACATACATACATTGCATATATATATGTATATATATATCCTGACGTATTTCCATATTACGCGATGTTCAGTAGTAAGAAGAGAAACAAAAAACACCTCATGTTATTAAGATGTCTTCATAACTTCATAAATCTATATACATTTACAGAAATCCACATGTACGTACACACTAGCATACGCATTGAAATACATTCCTATATATCTATCTATATATATATATATATATATATATATATATATATGTATATATAATCTTTTACCTGTTCCAGCCATTCGGCTGAGGCCATGCTGGGGCATCGCCGTTGTTGTTACACATTTTATCTGTATAGGTTGGCCACTGGTGCAAGAACTAGTTCGTTGCTGCTTCCCTTAGGTTTCCCTCGTGTCTTGCTTTGGGCTCCTGGAAATCAAAGTGTCGAGATGTTTCTTGAAGACATCCACATCCACACCATTCAGATATGTCAGATCCCTCGGCAGCTTGTTGAAGAGTTGAGGGGCCTTAATTCTCAGGCTTTTGCAATATCTGCTACTTATTCTAGATGTGGAAGATGTGATCTTTGGCACCACAGAGTGACGCCCTGTTCGACGTTTGGTCCAGCTCGCAATGCGAAAGTTTGGTGCTAGCCCCTCCAGGATTTTCCACATGTAGATCACTGAGTATCTCTCCCGTCTTCGTTCCAGGGAGTATTATTAATTTTTATGGCCAATGATATGAAGAAAGATGGAAGAATGGATAATGTTGTAGTGAGTAATAATAAGAATTGAGAAGTAGTTAAGAAGAAAAAGTACAGATTAGAGGTTAGAAATTAAAAAGAAAAAAGAAAAGAGGAAGAAAAGAAAGTGATAAAGAGGAACGATATAGAATGAGTAACTTGTATTATATAATATATAATAAATAATATTGAAATAAGGTAGAAAGATGGGTATATTTTAAAAAATATATATAAGTCTTTGAGAAAACGGATTTTAAACTAGTAAGGTATTAGATATTAGCTGTATACTTTATGGAATGTTCTGCGGAATTTATGCAAGCAGAGAGAAAATAAATCAGTGCGTCTATTTATTAAACCCTTCAATATACAATTTTAATTTAATATTATTCTTAACCCCTTTTTCTCTTCATCACCTGTTAATTTCAAATTCTTTTAAATTATCTATCATCTTCCAACGGCATTTTAAATTCTCTCTGTGAGACAATATATATTTTTCTCAGTTGTAAAGGCTATCTCTCTCTCTCTCTCTATCACCCATCTCTCCTCCTCTTTCATCCTTCCTTCTTACACTCCTCCCCCACCATTCTTTACTCTCATCTCCTCCTCTTCCTTACCCTTCCCCCCTCTTTCTCCCAATATCACACAGCAATCTCAAATTAATTTTCATATGTTGATTTAAAGCTTCACTATTCACAAGTGTTTTTTAAACTTCGTATCATATATCTCTATTTTATCAGATAAAAACACAGATATCATCTCATGATGATATTTGTTTTTGAAATGCGCATAGTAAAATACTTGGAACTCTTTTAACCATCTTTTGATATTATATTATGTTTATATATATAAATATATACATATGTTTATGTATATACATGTTTATATATATATATATATACACATATGTTTATATATATATATATACATATGTTTATATATATATATACATATGTTTATATATATATACATATATATATACATATGTTCATATATATATATATATATATATACATATGTTTATATATATATTATATATATATACATATGTTTATATATATATATATATACATATATGTTCATATATATCTACATTACATATATGTATGGATATAAATATATATATATACAT
Source organism: Eledone cirrhosa (assembly GCA_964016885.1). Lineage (NCBI taxonomy): Eukaryota > Metazoa > Mollusca > Cephalopoda > Octopoda > Eledonidae > Eledone > Eledone cirrhosa. The sequence continues at coordinate 5,484 of CAXHJY010001529.1, read as the reverse complement.
ATATTTATATATGTATATATATATTTGTATATATATACGTATGTATATATATATATATACATATATATATATGTATGTATATATATATATATATACATATATATATATGTATGTATATATATACATATATATATGTATGTATATATATATATATATGTATGTATATATATATATATATGTATATATATATATATATGTATGTATATATATATATACATACATATATATATGAATGTATATATATATATATATGTATATATATATATATATGTATGTATATATATATATACATATATATATACATGTATATATATATACATATACAAATATATGTGTGTATATATATGTATGTATATAATATATAAGAACAAAAGATGGTTAAAAGAGTTACATGTATTTTATTATGCGCATTTACATATATATATATATATGTATATATATACATATATATATATATATATATACATATATATATATATATATA
>CAXHJY010001528.1:107500-125000 GCA_964016885.1 Eledone cirrhosa | reverse complement strand
ATTGTGTGCTGCTTCTGCAGTAGGATCCCCTCCCCCATCTCCGATGACTACAGAAGTCAAGCGACTGATGATGATGAGAGACCCTTCACTCCTGATGGAATCAAAGAGGTATTTTAATGAAATGGTTGGAAAGCTATTGATCATAGGTTGTCTTAGGGTTAAACATCATCAAAAACAGCAGCAGCAATCTCGGAATCTTCTACATGGAAACTGTTTGGGGTGTCCCTTCTGTCTGATGGACTTTACTTGATGGAACATCTGTGGGTTTCGATGGAGAATGAATATTCAGTCTTTTGATCAAACTGAATGTCTGACTCATGAATTAATGTGGTTAAGTATTCCACATGTGTACCCTTAACATAAAGGTGTCAGACAGAATCAGCATAACCCAATATATAATAAACAGAGCTTCTGTTACAGTTTTGGGATTGGAGGGGCTTAAGTATATATATGGCAAAAAACGCTTAACCCACACAGTAAAGTGGTCGTGTAGGTGTCATGACAGAAAGCACCCAGTCCACACTGTAAAGTGGTCGTGTAGGTGTCCTGACAGAAAGCACGCAGTCCACACTGTAAAGTGGTCATGCTGGTGACACAACAAAAAAGCACCCCGTACGCACTGTAAATGAGGTTGGTGTTAGGAAGGGCATCCAGCTGTAGAAACTAAGCCAAAATCAGTTCTGTATGTGCAAGATATGGTCACCTGACCTAGCATTGCCCACAACAGGACAATCCGTCTAACCCATTCTAGCGTGGAAAAATTTGACATAAAACGGTGATGATGATGATTCTGAACATGTGTATTATTATTAGCTCACGCTTTTTTATCACCAATCTAAGACTAAGAAAGAAATTAAAAACATGATCATTACATATTTGAATAGTAATACATAATTTTTTAACCAACACATTATTGGAGGAGGTTAAGCCTCCAAAGACCCTTAGTGTCAGAAGGCTTGATAAAAGCTGAACCTTTGAATTACAGGTACAATCGATCCGAGTGACTTCCACAAAGTTTTACAAAGAGGGATTGGCACAACCTGAGAATATGGTAAAGAAACTTGCCCAAGGTAAAGATGACTTCGACTTGATTTGAACTAAGATCGTTAAGAGCTGGAATAAATACCGAAAAGCATTTTTTTTTTCGATGCTCTAACGATTCTAGCAATTCACTGCCTTTGGGTGTGAGTTTATAAAAGTCTGTATATCTATCTATCTCTCTCTCTCTATATATATATATATCATCATCATTTTACGTCCGCTTTCCCCTGCACACACATATACGTATATATGTGTACATATATATATATGCATGCACGCATATTTATATATATATATATATACACACATGTGTGTGTATGTAAAGAGGAAGAGTGGGCGTTTGGAGGAAATTTATTTCCCTTTCAGTTCATTTCCTTATAGCTTACTTCATCCTTGGCTAGATTTATGATAGAGGATATAGGTTGGAAGAAGAGGAAGAGGATGGAGAAGAGGAGGTGGGGGCGAGATGAGGCTCTTTACTCAGTTATAGGAACTATAGGAATTCTGAAGCCATATAAAGATATAAGGAGAGAGAGAGAAAGAAAGCCTGGGATGTATGTGGTTTACTAAATCCCCCCCAGTCTACTGATATAAGCATACAGTATACACCTATACAGCTACAATGATTCATACGTGGTTGCATATATATATATATATATATATATATATATTAAAATAACAGATTAAAATTTAAGCAAAGAATCGCTGCTTTCACCCTTAACGGGATATTCTGAATTATATATATATATATACATATATATATATACACAATCATAAATATATGCATGCTTGCATATAATACTTCCGTATATGCACACATGTATATATATATATATATACAAGCATGCATTACTTACATCGTTTACGATGGACAACCAAGAAGACTTACACAAACACACACACATATATATATATATATACAGTGAAATTCCTTTATAACGAAATTCACGGGGTATAAAAAAATTCGTTGTAACGAAAAATTCTTTATAACGAGATCGACCTAACACATCAAGTGTGTGGCAGGGAATTGAACAAATTTCGTTATACTGAAAAATTCGTTATAACGGAATTTTACCTTTATATATATACATGAATATAATATATACGTTCACACATATATATACATACATACAAACACATTATATATATATATATATATATATATGCATACATACATATTGAAATGCGTACTAATGTTGATACACATATACATGCATTTATACATTTATACAGTCATTTAAGTAGACGGCTATGTTCTTCAATTGTACCAACGAGGGAACCTCTTCACAGTCACTAAACTAACTAGAAACAGCAGTCAAATATTCCTCAAACTTTTGTCAGCACCGGGAACGATAAAGAAAAATCATTGTTTCTACTTTTGACATAAGGCCGGCAATTTTACGAGGAGGAGAAAATTCGATTAAATCGACTCCAACGCATTATTGGTGCTTTATTTTATCGATCCCGTACGGATGAAAGGCAAAACTAACTTCATCGCGATTTGAACTCAGAACGTAAAGAGCCGTAACTATATGTCCGACGATCTACCGATATTGCCAATTCAATAATTGCCATGGAACTGGATTCAGGAAGAAAACAAGGACGGAAGCTGGACAAAGTCTGGGTCAACGTCTTTAAAAATCAAGGACACAGATAATTTAATCCAGCAATATTTCTATTGAAAACAGAATAGACTAGATCAGCGTTTCTCAACATTTTTACCCTTGTAGAACCTTTGAAATAGTTTTCATGCCTCAGGGAACCCCTTCATAAATATTATTATATATCATTACTAATATCTATCTCTTTTAGCTTATTTATCGGTTTCTCATGGAACCCCTAGCAACCTCTTGCTGAATCCTAAGGTTCCGGAGAACACCGGTTGAGAAATGCTGGGCTAATATGGACACGACAGGTGGTTCGAACGACGAAAAGTCGACATAAAAAAAATAAAGCTAACAACGATCAATGAAACTGCCAGTTTTTCAACTATGGCAGTAAAATGTCTTAAACCCTTTAGCATTTACATTACTCCTATATTTACTATTGTATTTTCGTAGTAAAGGCTTTACCTTTGATGTTATTTATTTTGAGAACAATACCTTAATGTTAATATGAGCGGCCGGTTACAGCCGGTTTGAATAGAAAGAGATGAGAGAATTCTGGCTGGATACGGTTGGTTTAAATACATACATTGGACAATGTAGTCTCTAATATACTCGGTCGCTCAGTCTGCTAAAAATAACAGTAAAATCCTTTCAAAATACACTCTAAAAATGCACATTGGAAAATGTAGTCCATAATATACACGGTCGCTTGGCCTGCTTGAAATAGCAGTAAAATCCCTTTAATTACACTCTAAAGACACACATTGGACAATGTAGACCCTGATATATGAAAACGCCTTTGGTTATACGCATACGCAATCAGAGTAGAACTGGAGGGCTAAACCAGTAGGTTCCAACCACCCTTTGTTTACGATACAATCTTCAAATATTGCTGAAATACGTATAAAGAACCTTTAAACATGATAAAAGAATATATTTCTCCACATATAAAAAATTACATTATGAAAAGTAAATAATCATAGTTTCATAAAATGATAAGATATTAAAATAGAAGCTTTAGAATATGATGAGGAAATGTTTTACTTTACTTGAAAATCCCATAGGAAACTTCTTTTTTCATGACCTCTTACATTATTTTAGATAATCCAAAGTAAAGCCTATCGGTCTAATCCAGACAAGGGGAAACAATTTTCGAGCAATGGGGCCGCATAGGATGTGGCTCATCATAAGGCGGACCACATAAACCATGGCTCATCATTCAAAGCAATTTTGAAATTAGGCGTGTCTTTCAGAAAGCCAAACGAGTCGCAGTTTGTCCATGACTGGTCTAAATCAATCATTAGCACGCCTAATATAAAAATTGGTTCGAATATTTTAGTAGTACGGCCCGTCATATTATTAGCCATACCCTATGCGGCCCACTGTTCGAAAATGGTTGCCCATGCCTGATCTAAAACGATTTAACATTGTAGAATCGTCCTCCATAGATTACAACAATGAATGTTCTATCTAGTTCATCGACCATTCGAGCATTCCGAAGACACGTGTACTATAACGTAATTATCAGGGAGATTCGGCATAGCACTGCATGTGACAAGGCTAGTCTTTTTACTTACACCTACTGTACAGTTCATCTGACGGGCTTCCAAACAGCTTCCGTCTACCCAATTTCATTAACAAGGCTTGGGTTGACCCGAAGGCTATAGTAAATAACACTTGTTCAAAATGCTCAGAACTTTATGATTGTGAAGCAAACTTTCTTAACCATTCTGTCACGCTGCGTCCAAATACGATGACATCACAGCGATGCTTAGTGGTAAGGCGTTGGACTTACGAGCATGTCATGAGTTCGATTGATGGACTGGGTTCTGTGTTGTGTTCTTAAGAAAAACACTTCCTTTCACGTTGTTCCAGTATACTCAGCTGAAAATATCTACCAGCAATAGTTGGTGGGGTGGGTGGGGGAGTTAACCCTGCAATGGACAGGCGTCATATCCAGCGGGGAGTCTTGTACTCCCAGTCGCTTCGCGCCACGGAAACCGGGATAAGCACCAGCTTGATAAGCCTTCGTGCTCGAGACAGACTTTAACCTGAAATGGACAGGTGTCCTGTCCAGAGGAAAGTTTTGTACTCTCAATCGCTTCACGCCATGGAAACTGGGAATAAGTACCGGCCTGATAAATATCCGGGCTCGAGACAGACCTTAACTCTGAGAATGATTGGCGTCCTGTCCGTGGGAAAGTCTTGTACTCTCAGTCGCTTCACGCCAGCACCTGTCTGATGAATCTCCGTGCTCGAAATAGACTTTAGAGTTTTAGAATATCAGACGCTTTGAGGCCTTACATCACAAACAATGCTGACATTATTAGTTGAAAACAATTTTTTGTCTAAAAAAAAAACAATAACAAAACAAAACACTGTCACTTGGTAAATTTGCGTAAACACGTCAACGACACGACATTCATAAAAAAAAGTCCACCACTTCTCCCTACTCTCTCACATATCTCTCTTCTTTCCAACACCTCTGATCATTAATTCATTAATATAAATATACAAATTATAATTGCTGCCTTTTCGCAAACAAAAAAGTCATTGAGTGCATTTAACCACACGGTATACGTAATGACCTGTATTTTCTCATACCTATGTCTACAATACATTAATACATGGATGTTTAGTGTGTGTTTATATATATATGTATGTGTGTGTGAATGTGTATGAGAGAGAGAGGTGATGTGATGTGTAACTTTTGTGTGAATGTGTATGTTTGTGTGCCTGTGTACATCTATGTTCGTGCGTGCGTGTGTGTATATATTACATGTCTACGTGTATGTGTATCTTTATGTGAGTGTGTTTGCGTATACGTATTTATGTGAGTGTGAAACTATGTGAACGTGTGTGTGTAATTTTAAACGTTATTTCAGGAGTGTGGAGTGGAGAAACAGGTTAGCTATTACAACCACTGAATGACAAGCATCGCAAGGTCATCACCTGACAATATGAATCTGCGAGATCTGACATTTCGATCGTGGTTTAATAGACCAGGGCTTCGCTAAGATGTCTAAATAAACCTCTAGAGAGTATGTACAAGCTTCGAGGTCTACAAGAGGCCCTCAACTGGGCAGGTCCTGGTTATAGACCAGGGCTTCGCTCAGTGGTCAAAGTAGATCTCGAGGGAGAATGTACAAGCTTAGAGGCCCACAAAAGGCCCCCGACTAGGCAAATCCTGGCTGTTGATCAGGGTTTCATAGAGTGGTCTAAATAGACATATAGGGAGAAAATACAAGCTTAGGCTTTCGACTGGGCAACGCTGTTGCTCCTGTCAAATCTGCAAAAGATGAGTACCAGCAGTAACTGGGGAGTTAATCCTGCAATGGACTGGCGACCTGTCCAGGACGGAGGTGGGAAAGAGATTTTTTCACTTTGTCGCTTAAGGCATGTAAAATCTGAATAAACTACAGCCGCCTGGTGAGTCTACCGGCTTGGTACAGACTTTTTATAACAGTAGAATAAAACTTGCTGGATGATAAAGACCACGGGTTCGCAAACTCAAAGACTAAAAACTGCCACCACGTCCTGAGGAAGGGAAGGCATAACGGGTTAAAAGTGAGATGAGGGGGCGTGATTTCAACTGTTTTTTTTTTTAAAAGTGGTTGCTTGGCCTGCTAGAAATAGCAGTAAATCCCTTTTACATCATGAAATCCCTTTTACATCATGAACACACACACATTGGACAATGTAGTCACTGGTATGCAAAAGTAGCTGGTGGACTTAATCCGTCGACCGGTTTCTTGAATATTAAACTTAATTCGTTGCACGGTTAAACACCACAACCCGGTACTTTGGTGTCTTTAGCAGAGTAAACTCTATTGCTGAGGACACAACATGACCGAATGGTTAAGAGGCTCACTTCGTATTCATTAGGTCCTAAGTTCGTACTCTCTGTGTAGCATCTTGGGTAAGTAGTACTTAAAATAGCATCGGTTCAACCCATGCCTTGTGTGTGAAATTAGGTTGACGGAAATTTTATGGAAGCCCGTCAAATGGACATCCCTGTCACATACTGTATCATGCTGAATCTTCCCGAAAATTACGTTAAATGGTCCATGTATCAGTGACTTTGGAGAAATAACTATTTACAGGGAGAAATGTAGGGTGAGAACCCAGAACCTTATGATTGGAAACCGGCGAACTTCCGAGAAAATGACTGACATAGGAAATGCATTGTGCGTATATGTTACAGACATATATATTGACAGTCGATCGACAAGATCCCAGACCTCATTCGCTCAACGAGCTGGGTGGAGGTCGTCAAACCGGACCGAGGAAACAATGTTTCCATTGGTCTTTCTAATTGCTAATACTATCTGTCGGTTGCAAATCCAGGCAGAAGGAGCAACGTGAAATAAAGTGTCTTGCTCAAGGACATAACGCATCGCCCGGTCCGGGAATCGAAATCACGACCTCACGATTGCGAATCCAATTATCTAACAGCTCTGTGTATATATAAAAATAAATATATCCAAACACATTATTTGGGTTGATTTTATATGAATTAATAGGTGCCTTAATTTTCTTACTGTTTTCTTTATATTTCGTAGTGCTGTGTAAGCACATTTCATTTCTAGTTGCACTCGGGAGCCGTCGAATAAAAACGCCTGTTGAAAAGTACTTCTCTTCTTTCTACAACTTCCTGTTATTCTGCTACAGCCTTTCGTTAGATTAATCAAAAATTTCTCTACATCTTTAACCTCCCATTCTCATACCAAATGTGTATATATATATTTATATATATATCTACACACACACACACACAAGCATATAGAGATATAAATATATATATATATATATATATATATATATATATATATATATATATATATATATATATATATATATATATATATATATGTGTGTGTGTGTGTAATCATAAAACCTTATGTATTTATGAATATTTCACAACATTATATTGTCTTCAGTAAGATGTTTTCTTTAACTTTCAGTCATAACAAACTAATAAAAAAAAATGTAGGAGTTTTTTACGATTTTAATAATTTTCTTATTAGAATTTGAATTAGAATGCGGTTTAATTTAGCATTTACTTTTTAATGCCTTATGTACTTTTTCGAAAAGCTAGAGTCAGTATTTTTTTAAAAATTCATTTATTTATTAATGACTCCAAGGAAATATATATATATATAATGCGGTATATTTTCTGAGGAAGGAAAAACAAAATATAATAAAATAAACATAATAGTGAGAGATGGGTAGAGCGTGAGTTTGGTTCTTTTGTGTTCGGATATGGTGTATCCGTACATGTTTCACGGACACACACTCGTTAAACAACTGACCATATGACTATCATTCATTCTAAAAGGGACATAACTCGGACGGGAAACAAAAAGTAAACAAACAAAAAATATTGAGTATATAAGGGAGATAATTTAGAGAAATTTGATATTTTACAAAATTGAAATGTGTGTATCTTTTAATCCCTTTTATTCCGCAGTGTTCTTCGTCTGCAATTCAATGAACTAGTTGCACCTTAACAGTAAAGAGGCTGGGGCCTCTACATGGTCACCCAACCAGCTAGAAATAGGAACCAGATTTCTCTCAAATCAAACCATACTATCAAATAAAGAAAAAAGGAATGTAGTCCTAGATAAACACTTTTTAAAAATCAGTGTTGTCATGGATATCTTTGATCAAAGTACTTGATTAAGTCTGCCCTGGGGCTAAACAACAACATCTAGCATCACATGGCGTGTCAGCTCTCGTTTGTAAGATGGTTCCGCCCTCACGTGCCATCGACTGTTACCGGAAATACTAGAAAGGGGGCTCAAAGCTTAAGTGTGTGCGTGTGTATTACGTGTATGCGTGTGCGTGTATGTATGAAATACACCCCTCAGAGTGTACACTATATATATATATATATATATATATATATTATATATATATAGGAAAAAGTATGACCCCGACGGCAGAGCTCAAGCCGTTTCGACGGCTATTCCGTCGAAACGGCTTGAGCTCTGTCGTCGGGGTCATTCTTTTTCCTATTTCCCACTCTACTACCCTAAGTATTGAGTACTCTGGTGCGTTATGGTCCATCCGGTTCCTTACCACAATTCCTTTGTTATATATATATATATATATATATATATATATATATATATATATATATATATTGTTATACTTTGGGAGGGTCATGTTGCCAATAAGAAACACACGCACCAGTTGTTTCACTTCAATATATTATAATAAATTTATAATAAATTTATAAATTTATTATAATAAATTGAAGTGAAAGCAACTGGTGCGTGTGTTTCTTATTGGCAACATGACCCTCCCAAAGTATAACAATATCGGTTTCAACACACGATTTCAGATAAAGAATCTTGCTAAACAAATTCAGAAACGAAATATATATATATATATGTACGTATATATATATAATAACACACATATATATATATGTATATAATATACATATATAAAATAATATACATATATATAATATATAATGTATATATATATATACACATATGTGTGTCAGCTCTCATTTGTAAGGTGGTCTTATATATAACAACAAAAGCAACAATAACAGGACCGTGAGGAGGAATACTATAAATTCATGACTGTTTTGTTAGTTCAAATCTTACCTCCATTATAATATCCCATATAATTTAACTGTGTTGACATATTCTAATAACCCAATCTTTTATTCCTTTATTGGTTTCAGTCATTAGACTGCGGCCATGTTGGAGCACCGTCTGGAGGGAATCTCATTCATTAAAGGAGAGAAAGAGGTCGTAATGCTAGATTTACTATTCCTCACAGTAATCAGACCTGTCAACTCTCCTCGTCCGACGGGGAGATCTTCCACCCACTTTGGAGTGGGTGGGAGATGTCTTCTCTTGTGAAAATGGGTTTAGCTTTCTTTATGTAAAAATCTCCCCATTTTGCCTCATTTCTCCCCATTTTGGGGCACTTTTTTCATGATACTCACCGTTTTGGGTTTTTAGAGGTTGGCAGGGCTGGTAATGGAACTTATTAAAAATACTTCTATGATATCTTATATGAACTAGCTGTTGTTAACATAGGTGTAACTAAGGCATGGCAAGCATGGACTAGGAGCATTTTCTATTGAAGTCAGATAAGCTATCATGGGTGAGAAGCAGGGGCCTCGTTTGCCTTAAAAATGTGAGGGGGGGACAAACCAACATTTGTTGATTCTTAAAGGAGCATGTTAGTATTGCTTATGGTGCCTTTCCCGGACCCTATCACATGAGTAACATTTTATGCTAATTAAATTTTATATATTCAAATATAACAAAATAAGATATAACAAAATAAGTTTAAATAGAATTTATTATATCAAATATAGCAAAAAAACAAAAGATGGTTTGTCCCCGTTCCTGAAAAAGTGTGTGTGGGGGGGGGGGGGGGGGGCTTGTCCACCTAGTACCCCCCTTGAAACAAGGTCCTTGGTGAGAAGCACTATTGCGGCTGGATCAGTAAACCATTTATATGAATTATTAAGCCCATACGTGACTGGTATTTTTGAGCTGATTTTATGGTTATTTGAAAGATGGGTGACAGATGTTTGACCAAGGAGAGTAATTTCACTGCTTGCCATAAGTATTATTTTCTCCAGTTACGCCTCGAGTTGCCAACGTAGGGTTTCTTTCTTTTCTTTTTTTTATTTGTGGTTTGGTTTGGAGGAAAAGGCTCTCTTTGTAGCCTCCGTAGAGAGACTGAAAGAGAGAGAAAGAGAGAGGGGGGGGATAAGTGTGTGTAATATGTCACAGTATAGTTAAAATGAATGAAAACTCTTAACGTCAAAAAGAATGGAATATATATATATATATGGTGGTGATGGTGGTAGCAGTGGTAATGGTGGTGGAGGTGGTGGAGGTATTGGGAGGGAGTTAACAGAAACAATGTTAATGTAAGGAAATGAGTTTTATTCGTAACTGAGAGAAAGAAACTTTAAAGTATTTGGACAACCGGAAGTTATTTGACAGGACGTCATACACAACTTTAGTACCGCCATATTTAACAACGTTTAACTTATACTCTCTCTCTCTCTCTCTCTCTCTCTCTCTCTCTCTCTCTCTCTCTATATATATATATATATATATATATATATATATATATATATATATATATATATATATATATATGTGTATATGTATATATATATATATGTATATATATATATATATATATATATATATATATATATACTGCAATGTTATTGTTGATATTGTTGTTACTGCTATTACTGATGTTATTGTTGTTTGTTTAGTTGCTATATTCACCAACATCTAACACTTATACTCTATATAGGTTGGAATCTTATTGTTGTTGTTGTTGTTGTTGTTGTTTTGTTTTTGCTGATGCTTCTATCATTTTTTTCTTCACTATATAGCACAGGTCGTAACAGAGTCACCACGTATTCAGGGCCGAATTAAGACCTTTAGAGGCCCTAAGTACCGAAAAGATTATGAGACCCCCATTTTCACAGGCTCTGGTTCAGCTGTGACACTGCACTATGGCCCATAATAAATTTGCTACTGGACAAATGTCTGTATGGGACCCCTCTTTACGTAATCATTTTTCTGAATGATTTATACACCACTGAGTAAAGGAGCATGGTATAGTGGCCAGAGCATGGGGATTACAATCGTCAGGTAGTGAGTTCGATTCCCGGTCCGGGCAGGGCGTTGTGTCTTTGAGCAAGACACTTTATTTCACGCTTGCTCCAGTTCATTCAGCTGTAAAAATGAGTTGTGACGTCTCTGGTACCAAGCTGTATTGACCTTTACCTTTCCCTTGGACAACATCGGTGACATGGAGAGAGGAAACCAGTATGTAAAGGTAATTGTTAGTCTTAGACACAACACCATGCTCGGACTTATGCTTCTGAGGGGAACATTCTAGGTGAAAATCTCATGGTCATTCGTAACCGAAGAGAGTCTTTACCCTTAATGGTTAATACAGCGTTGCACGTATTAATGTTTCAACCACAGCAACTCAATTCCTTTGAATACAACATCTTACAATATTTTCTGACTGGTTTCTTTGGTTCAACTTTTATATATAGAGAAAATGGCGACCACTGGGAAGTTGAGGGATAAAAACTCTTGAACCACTGAGTCGGTGACCTAATGTTGAACATCTTGGTTAGTTAAGGGTTTACTATATATCAGGCGCGTTGCTTAGTGGCTAGAGAGTTGGATTCACGTGAGATGTTCAACATTACCAGACTTAGACCAATTACATCAATTGTCAAGTCAAGAGTACTCAAACTATACGGTCATATAAAAGGATCAACTCGTGGTGTGAGTAGGTTATGCCTGGAAGGAAGTTTGGCTGGTAAGAGAAACAAAGGCCGGCAGCCAAAACGATGGCTTGATAATGTCAACCTATGGACTGGACTTGATCTTTGCTCTTTAAACTCTGTTGCTGGTGACCGAACTCTGTGGAGAAAAATATCTCATGTTGATGCGCAGTCTGCAACTGGTGGAGTTTAGTGTCAAAGTATAGTACATATAATTGTTTCTACTTTTGGCACAAGACCAGCAATTACTGGTACTTTATTTTATCGACCCCGTAAGGATGAAAGGCAAAGTTAACCTCGAAGTGGTTTAGTAGATTCGTGGTTTACTGAGGAAGGTATCAAAATCAGCACTCTATGCCATGGCAGAGTGTATATATTAAGAACAAAACGAGCTTTCACATTAGCGTCTTTATTGATTATGCACGGTTACGACCGTTTCACAGATGGGTGGCTCAGTATCCATGTGAATGCCATATACCTGACTCCAGTCCAATCTGCTCATCAGGGGCGTCACACCTCACCTCACAACACTTCACTACGTATCCAAGTTCCTAATAAATCTGAGGCCTTGATTCTTTCAATGTGAGAAATAATCTCTTTTATGAGGGAAGGTGAATGGGAAATGGGTAGAAGAGAGAGAGAGAGGAGGGGGAGTGAATGATACAGTGTGTGTGTGTGAGAGGGAGAGGGAGAGAGAGAGAGAGTGAAATAGATAAAGAGATTAAAAGAGAGAACAAGAGGGAGGAGGAGGTAGTGAAATGGGCGGGTGTAATAGAAGAGGAAGGGGAGGAGGTTTTTATTTACATATGGGATGAAGAGAGAATGGAGGGTAAATGACTTAACATATATATATATGTATATATATATATGTGTGTGTGTGTGTGTGTGTATATATATATATATATACTCACATACACACACATATAGATGTGTATATATATATAAGTATATATATATATATATATATATGTGTGTGTATGTGAGTATATATATATATATATATATATATATATATATATGTATGTATACACCAACAAGGAAGGATGTTGTAAAAGATAGCCTTTTTAACTTGGGGGAAATAGAAAAAGAGAGAAAGAAAGAGAGAGGCAGAGAGAAGAGTAAGAAAGAACTACTCCACCCACCCCATACTACCCGAAAAATAGGTAGAAGGAAGAGAGGGAAGTAAAGGAGTAGGTAAACAACCACATACATACATTTATATATATATATATATATATATATATATATATATATATATATATATATACATACATATATACATACATATATATATATATATATATATATAGATAGATACACACTCACATATGTGTGTTCATATATATATATATATATATATATATATATATATATATATATATATATATATATATATGTATATATATATATATATATATGTATATATATATATATATATATATATATATACATATATATATATATATATATATATGAACACACATATGTGAGTGTGTATCTATCTGTCTATCTAAGCAACCATATATATATATATATATATCAAAGTTATATATATATATACATACACACACACACACACATATATATATATATATTAAAGTTATATATATATATATACATACACACACACACACACTAACACATATATATATAATTGATGAAAGAGAAAACTAAGAAAGAGAAAAAGAGAGAGAGCGAGAGAGAGGGAGAGAAGAGAAAGAGAGGGTGGAAGAGGGGGGAGCGGAGGGAGTGGGATGAGGTGGTGGCGGGGGACAAGGAAGTTAACAAATGAACGAAAATTGAGTGAGTCAGGTGAGCCCTTAGGAGATGACAAGGGGCTTGGTTGGGGGGCTGTGAAGAAGCTGAAACGTAGAGGGAAGCTATGAAACATGACTAGAGAAAGGGGACTAGGGTAGGCATGGTTTGTTTGGCTGGCTGGTAGGTAGGTAGATAGGTAGGTAGGGATTTCGGGAGGAAAGGAGCTTGATATATCAACAAACTGTTCTTAGCCAGGAAGTATCATCTGGGGTAGGGTTTTGATTTTTGAGGTTTTGTTCTTGTTTTGGGGGTGTTTTTTGATTTTCTTTGCTTGTGTTGTTGTTGTTTTTTTATCTTATTTTTATGTTGTTGTTTTTGATGATGATGTTGTTGGTGTTGTTGTTGTTGTGGGGGAGCTGACGTCAGCACTGATCGGAGTATAGAAACATAAGGTGTCATATACATAGGTCTGGCACCTGTTTCACAGGACTTGACTACCAAGGAACGGGTTCTAATTTACAGGCACCCTGTACACGCATATAGACAGACACAGACAGACACACATACTATCAGATACAGACACAAAAACACACACACATAGACATACACACATAAACACAAACAGACAGACACACACACATTCACGTGCACACGCACACGTACATAAACATACATACACATATAGACACATATAGACCCATATACACATACAATTATATACCTGTAGGAACGTACACCCTACGATGCTTATGTATATATATATATTCATACCGATACTTTCTGTCTACAACAAACGGGAGGACCTATACATAGTAACACGACCTGCTAGAAATAGCAGTCAAATTCAACTCAAATAACACCCAAGAAGGATAAGAGGAGAAACTAATGATTGTGGCATGCATATATGAATTTATGAATATATATGCATATGCATGTCTGCAGACATACACATTCCTACATTGCATGCATATAGGTATGCATATATGCATACCTATATGCATATAGGTAGGCGTGCATACATACATAAATGCATGGTGGCTGCCAACTCATTTTCGAGTACGGCCACTACTTTATATCCATGTAGGAGAACCCCTACCGATGCGCTGAACAAGTGTGACTTTTTAGTCCAGCCAGCGACTTGAAAACTCTGGTACAAACACTACACTTGTGACAATTATTGACACATAGTGCTGGGCCCATGGTACCATGTGACGACAAGTGCAGAGAGATCTCCAGATATAAAGCAATGCCTGTGCCGTGAAGCTTTTATAGTGAGCTCCTTTGCCCTTTGACAGGTTTTGTTTTTAGTCCTGCAGGATGTCCAAAGTCACCCTCCACACCAAGAAACCTTGGTGGGGTTGCCAGTTTAGTCGCCAACGACCCGACCATAAATGCATACAGGCATGCATACATACATACTTACATATACGCATGCATGCATACATATATTCAAATAGGCAAGTATGCATACATACATATATGTGTATTGGCATACAAGCAGATAAATATAGAAACGTACATACATGCATTAATGCATGCATACTAACATGCACACTTTTATTTGCACGTGCATATATACATGTATGCGTGTATATATGGACACATACATGTATGCATGTATGTAAGCATACATACATGGATTCTAGCATGGAAAACGGAAAAATGATGACGTTGACATATATATATTTCTCTTTGTCAGTAATCCTATTGGCAGTATCGGTAGAGGGTCGGACGCCATGTTTTGACGCATTTAGTTACGGCTCTTGCCATTCTGAGTTCAAATCCCGCCGAGGTTAACTTTGCCTTTCATCCTTACGGGGTCGATAAAATAAAGTACCAGTAATACACTGGGGTAATAGCTGGCCTTGTGCCAAAAGTAGAAACAATTATTATGGGATAACTGACAAAGAAAAGACACAAACATATATATATATATATATATATATATAATATATGATATATTGGGTGGGTGCTACACGAGAATGCTGCGGATGGCTCTGAACATTAATCAGTATACACTGAGGGTGAAGAACTCAGAGCTGTACGGGAGCCTCCCAAAAGACAGCCCGAGACTAGCACAGAGGAGACTGAGGTTAGCTGGACATGCTCACCGACATCCAGAGTTGACACTGCACTCAGTGCTCCTGTGGGAGCTCCTGCATGGACACACTAGAAGAGGGAGACCGAGGTTGATATATGTTGATGCCCTAAGGACAGACACTGGTCTCTTGGAGACGCAGGACATGGCAGCGACGATGAGGGACAGAGACCGCTGGAGAGCACTCGTCCATGGATCTCGGGAATTTTACCCGCCCTATATATATATATATACAAATTTTAGTACAGCATTAACGAAGCTTTAGTTCGCGGCCAAGCTAACGAATGCAAATTCGGTCTGTAGCTTTAGCACTCGGATGGGGAAAAGTACCCCAGAGTAATAACAATACGTTTAGACAGCTTAGCAAATCAAATATATAAATATATATATATATATATTAGGGGATTTCTCTCACGTGTCGACATATTTAGTGACTATCTATGTACTGGGGAGAGTAGTAAGTCCTTAGCACCCGAAATCACAAAAATATTCAGTAGACAGCTGACGAGGGGAAATATCTCTATATGTCCGTCATCTGGAGAAGACGGATGCATGGACGCAGAAGCACACACACACACACACACACACACACACACACACACACACACACACACACACACACACACACACACACACACACATATATATATATGCTCACACATATACATATATATATATATATATGAATATACAAGTGCAAACAGAAAGATTTGCTTAGAAGGGAAAAAAATATCAAACGTATGCATATTAACTTCTATTTATACAGATGTGTGTATGTTGACGTATCAGATTCATAGATACATACATACATGCATACATACATGTATACATACATACATGCATATATACAAATATGCATACATGCACACACATGCATACTCACATACACATATACATGCATACATACATGCATACATGCATACATACATACAGGCACATGCATACATTCATTCATACACACACACATGCATACATACATACATACAGCATGCATACATGCATATATACATACATATATGTATATATATATATATATGTATGTATGGTACATACAAACATAATGCGCGTAAGCATAATTACATACCCACATTCATTCATATGGATAGGTTTATAGACATGTGGGTATACACACACACACACACACACACACACACACACACACACACACACACACACACACACACACACTTAAATGACTATAGTACACATTGACACCAAGCATACTACCACGCCCGTCATAATAACGCAGATAACGATGATGATGATGATGATGATGGTGATAGGGGTGATAATCCCCCCCCCACCCCTCCTCCTCCTCCTCATCATCATCATATATACGTATGTGTGTGTGTGTGTGTGTGTGTGTGTGTGTGTGTGTGTGTGTGTGTGTGTGTAAAAGGTAAACAGAAATAACAAAACAAACGGCACGGTACATGGAAGAAATATATTAGTTTAACGCTTGAAATAGCAGGAAGATAGTCTTAACGTTTCGGACACAAGTCCTTCATCCGTTCGAAGATAGAGTTAGAAATAGAAGATAAATAGAAAGTAAAGGGTAATAAGAGGAAGGATCGGTCTGAGTTCAAATCCAGCCAAGGTTAACTTTGCCTTACATCCTTACGAGGTCGAGGGCGACTGGCACATCGAATGTGCTCAGGCGCTCACAGTCCTCTGGCAAACGGACTCGGTGAT
>CAXHJY010001528.1:100000-102500 GCA_964016885.1 Eledone cirrhosa | reverse complement strand
TAAACATTATTTCCAATGTATGTATGTGTGTATGTATGAATGTGTGTATGTATGTGTGTATGTATGAATGTGTGTGTGTATGTGTGTATGTATGAATGCGTGTGTGTATGTGTGTATGTATGTATGTATATATGTATGAATGTGTGTGTGTATGTGTGTATGTATATATGCCTGTATGTGTATGTATGTGTGTATGTATGTATATATGTATGTATATATGTGTATGTATGTGTGTATGTATGTATATATGTATGTATGCATGTATATATATGTATGTGTGTATGTATGTATATATGTGTGTATATATGTGTATGTATGTGTGTATGTATGTATATATGTATGTATACATGTATATATATGTATGTGTGTATGTGTGTATGCATATATGCCTGTATGTGTATGTATGTGTGTATGTATGTATATATGTATGTATATATGTGTATACATGTGTGTATGTATGTATATATGTATGTATGCATGTATATATATATGTATGTGTGTGTATGTGTGTGTATGTGTGTATGCATATACGCCTGTATGTGTATGTATGTGTGTATGTATGTATATATGTATGTATATATGTGTATGTATGTGTGTATGTATGTATATATGTATGTATGTATGCATGTATATATATGTATGTGTGTATGTGTGTATGCATATATGCCTGTATGTGTATGTATGTGTGTATGTATGTATATATGTATGTATATATGTGTATGTACGTGTGTATGTATGTATGTATGTATGTATGCATGTATATATATATGTATGTGTGTGTGTGTATGCATATATGCCTGTATGTGTATGTGTGTATGTATGTATATATGTATGTATATATGTGTATGTATGTGTGTATGTATGTATATATGTATGTATGTATGCATGTATATATATGTATGTGTGTATGTGTGTATGCATATATGCCTGTATGTGTATGTATGTGTGTATGTATGTATATATGTATGTATATATGTGTATGTACGTGTGTATGTATGTATGTATGTATGCATGTATATATATATGTATGTGTGTGTGTATGCATATATGCCTGTATGTGTATGTGTGTATGTATGTATGTATGTATGTATGTATGTATATAAATGTACCTACTACAGGCTAAGAGTGTATACACAGTATGGTCGAATGCTCACTTTACATTCTAGAGGTCCTGAGTTCAATCTTACTACTTGCCATCTTGATAAAGTGTATTTTACCGTAACCATGGGATTCTCCAAGCCTTGTGAATGGAATTACGTACACGGAGACAGCGAAAGTCTACTCCTGATGATTCGTAAGTCGCCATATTGACATACGCCGTTTCTTGGGCATGTTACACCTAATGGAGCCCATCTCATCTCCAGGCCTTCAGATACATATATAATTGTTTCTATTTTAGGCACAAGGCCAGCAATTGCCCAGTACATTACTGATACTTTATTTTATCGACTCCGTAAGGATGAAAGGCAAAGTTAACCTCGGCGGGATTTGAACTCAGATCATAAAGGGGACGTAACTCTATGCTTCAAAGCATGGTGTCCGACTCTCTACCGATACTGCCAATCCTGATACGCCCTGATACATATATAATATCAGTAAATCAAATGTTCATCTTTCTGACATAGTGCTACACTGATTCTACCTGAGGAAGATATTGAAGATACACGTGCCTGTGGAATACTCAACCACTTTACACGCTAATTCAGTGAATAGGTAGTTCAGTTGAGTGGACAACTGAACACTCATCATCGCAACTGGTGCAAGTCTATTCACTTTATTTACAGGCTAAATCTCTGGAAGGCTTTATTACATATTTTAGCAGTTCAATTCTCTTAATCTCTTGTGGAGGTACGTGGCTTTGTTGTGGCAAGTGTGTTAGACTTACGATCATAATGTCGTAGGTTCGACTTCTGGATTGGGTTGTGTGTTATGTTCTTGAACAAAAGAAGAAAAAAAACAAGAAAAAAAACATATACTCAGCTGGTGACTTAACTCTGTGATGGACCTGGGTCCTGTCCACAGAGAGTCTCGTTCTCTCAGTCGCTTTATGTCAGATAACGGCATAAACATCGGCCTGATGAGACTCTGAGCTCGAGACAGACTTTAGAATTTTTTAGATTAATCTCTTGAAATAGTAATTTCCTAATTATTTGTGTCCTGCCTTATTTCATGAAGCTCAGCTTCTCAAGCTTAGCTTTGAGGCAGTTATATAACCAAATACTGTAATAATTGTTTCTAATTTAGACACAAGGCCAACCATGTTAGGGGAGTGGAAAGTCGATTAAATCAACACCAGTGCGTTACTGGTATCATAAGGATGAAAGGCAAAATCACCTTGCTTAGATTGAAATTCAGAAGGTAAAGTGTGTAACTCTATGTCGTATAGTATGCTATCCGACGCTCTACCGATTCTACTGCTAATCCATTGTTCTCACAACCAAATACTATAATTGTTTCTGATTTTTTTTTACGGAAGAGGAAGTTGATTATATCAACTCTA